>JABTXL010000003.1:5815060-5852594 GCA_025134845.1 Neodon shergylaensis | reverse complement strand
ACACACACACACACACACACACACACACACACACACACACACACACAAACCACTTGCCTGTGGCTTTATAACCACTGGCATAAGCTGGAGCTGTATGTGGCCAGAGGCACCACCCTACTGGCTACTTTTTCCTTTCTTCTCTCCTGGTGGACTTTCCCTGAACCCCCTTCGTGGGATGATACCAAACTAGGTAGCTGCCTTGAAGTCCAGGCAGGCTTTTACTGTCTGCATCAATAAGCCTCACATTTTTATCATCATCGGTGGCAGATTTGGTGAGAAAATTTTGAATTCTTAAGGGAGGAATTAGTTAAAAGGGAGAGTTTTTCCCCATGTTAAAAAATGGAAGACACGGGCTGGAGAGATGGCTCAGAGGTTAAGAGCACTGACTGCTCTTCCGGAGGTCCTGAGTTCAATTCCCAGCAACCACATGGTGGCTCACAACCATCTGTACTGAGATCTGGCGCCCTCCTCTGGCGTGCGGGCATACATTGAGGCAGAATGTTGTATATATAATAAATAAATAAATCTTTAAAAAAAAATGGAAGACACAATTACAATAGAGAAAGTTAGGTCTCTGTATGATTGTGTATTCCATGATTGAAAAATGGAACTATTAAATGAAGGGATAATCAAATTAACTGGAATTGACATACTGTTAATTATCACTTAGATAATCCTTGTTGTTTTGAGAATTCTTGGTTTATCTCTTTATAAAGTTGTTTGGTTTGACTGCCAAGATACAGGCCTTAGAAAAACTTAATAAAACATTTCATAGAGATATTCAGATCTAGACAGAGGAATTTAATGGAGAACCAATTTCAGAACTGCATTATAAGATTAGAGAGGAACAGCCTAAGGTTTTCAAACAGCCAACCTTAATATATTCAATAACCTTATAAACTGCCATTTGCCTATGTGCCTTGTCTGTCTCCTCTATCCAGAGGCAGTCCTTTGACCCTGCTCCCTTTCCCTTGTCCCCTTCCCCTTCTCCCTCATCCTCTTTCTCCTTTACCACTGCATCCTAGATTATTCTAATACATACTGCCCCTTCTTCTCCTCTTAAAAATTATATCTGTAAAGTCATTTGCTGCTGTTTTCACTGCCTGAGTCAGAAAGCAGCCATTTTAACTTTTCCTTCCAGTTTAATAAAGTATCTCTCTTCAAAAACAGATGTTTGAGTGTGGTCTGTGCCTTATGGGAGAGTCTGGAAGGGAGCCCCCGCTGTGCAGGAGTCCCCTTCAAGAACAAAAGAAAGTCATGAATATGGCTGACCAGCCTCCAGCTAATCTTCTGCTCACCTGCTACAAATAGAAACATTGCTTTGAAATAATGTAATATTTTTTCCAGCTGTAAGTCATACAGTTCACTTTTAATGTGAAAAATCCATAAAAGTTAAAAAATAATTTGACTAATATTTTAAAATTAGAATAACAAAAGTTACTCTGGTAGTGTTAGTGGCTATATTCTTTTGTGTTCTGTGTGTGCACTATTATTATCTATTTTGGTAAATATTTTCTATTTGGTATATATTCCATACATATATAATTCTAGACTTCTAAAATTCACACACATATTTATGATCACAGCATCAGTATCATACTATATAGTTTTCTATCCCAATCTTTAAAGACTTACTGGTGTATCAGAAGCATTTTCCCATGTCATCAAAAGCTCTTTGTAAATATATTTAATAGCAGTATAACATTCTATTTTGTAGCCATGCTGCAATTAGATATAAATCTTTTGTGTACTCGGGTTGTTTCCTGTGTCCCAGTATTGAGAATGATATCATGATGAAATGCTTTGTGTATACATCTTCATGTTTGTTTTTGATGACTTCTTTAGGACCCACTCATGGGAGGGAAAATTACAGCTCAAGATATATATATATATGATATATGTGTGTGTGTGTGTTCCTCTACATCACAGCATTGATTCTAATGGGACTAAAAATCCTTGTCACTGGTGACTCTAAGAGCATGCTTTACCATTTCTTTGTTTAATGCTGGGCCTAAATCTTCTCATCTGTTTTTGTGTATTTCCATTTCATTTTCATGAAGCACTTCTTGGTGTTATTCATCCATTTCCCATCATTAGTGGGCTTTATTTCTTTTTTAATATTTATTTTGTCTCTGAATATTTTTTTACGTGTATGTCTGTATACCACATACATGATTGTACCCACTGAGGCCAGAAGAGGGAGTTGGATCTACTGAAGCTGGAGTTACAGACAAGTGTGAGCCACCAGGTGGGTGCTGGGAATTAAACCCTGATCCTCTGGGAGAGGAGCCAGTGCTCTTACTCACTAAGCCAACTTCAGTCCCAGTCTCATTTCTCAGGCTATATAATAAATATTTGCTTCCTTCTTTCTGTTTTTTATTTTCGTTCCTCAATGTGGCTCTCCCATAGGGTTCCCATTGTTTCCTCTTGCAGATGGTGGACACTTGGGGTCATAGTTACGATTTTGTTCTGGACATTCAGAAAAGTGTATATTACCCTCTGGTTGGGGTTTAACTCTGTATTGCTGTGCTGGCTAACTTGACAAAAGCTAGGAGGGAGCTTTAATTGAGAAAACGCCTCTATAGGATCCAGTTGCAGTGCATTTTCTTAACTGGTGATTGATGGGGGAAGGCCCAACCCATTGTGGGTGGTGCCAACCCTGGTGGTCTTGAGCTCACGAAGAAAGCAGGATCAGCAAGCACGAGGAACAAGCCAGTAAGCAGCACCCCTCCATGGCCTCTGCTTCAGCTCTTGCCTCCAGGTTCCTGCCCTGTTTGAGCTCCTGTCCTAACGTCCTTCCTTGATGGAGTACAACGTGGAAGCGTAAGTCAAAAAAATTCTTTCCTCCCCAACCTGTTTTTGCCCTTTTTTTTTCTTTTTTTTTTTTTTTTTTTGGTTTTTCGAGACAGGGTTTCTCTGTAGCTTTGGTGCCTGTCCCGGAACTAGCTCTTGTAGACCGGGCTGGCCTCGAACTCCCAGAGATCCGCCTGCCTCTGCCTCCCGAGTGCTGGGATTAAAGGCGTGTGCCACCACCGCCCGGCTCCCAACCTGTTTTTGGTCACGGTGTTTAATCGCCGCAGTAGCAACCCTACCTAGGACAATTGCCCAGGTGACTACTGTTGCTAATTGGGTTCAGATGTTTATTTTTCCACCTGTATTTTCTTCGTTTAGAGTCTTTGGGCTTACTTGACTATTTCTATATTTGCTTATTGAGTGTTGAGGGTTTATTTATTCTTAATACACTTCTCTCCATCCTGGGCAAGCTGCAAATGTTTTCTTGAAACTTGTGCCTGCATTTACATCCTGTAAACTATTTTGCAGCCAGGCTTTGGTGTCGGAGAGGTGTGATTTATTGTGTTTTTACTTAACGGACTCTGCCTTTGGGGTTGTACCTATGAACTCCTTGATACAGGATCACAATAATGATCTCATTTGTTTTCATCTAGAAGTTTTTATGCTCTTAGGCTGTTCGTTTAAGCCTCTAATCCATTTGGAGTAAAAATTTATGTAATATGAAATACATTTGAAAGTCAACTTCTTTGCTTATGAATATCCAGAAGTGTTTGAAAATGTTATCCTTTCTTCTAAGCCTCTGTGAAAAGATGAATCGAATATATTTGTGTGGGTCTATTACTGAACTCGCTTCTATTTTCTTGATTATGTATCTAGCCATTCACCAACATTATGCCATTCTTGATTATGCATCTCAAGTAATCTTAAAACCAGCTAACGTGAAACTTCTGCTTCCATTTTCTAATTTGTTTTGACTATTCTGTTGCCTTTTATTTTCCACATAAATAATGGAAGTCCTTTGTGATATTCTCAGAAGATCACTATTAGATATGCATAGGCTTAGCATTTGTCCCATGACCAGAGTGGGGAAAAGTGACACCTTCATCTTGTATCTTTCTTAGATTTATGTGTGTGTGTGTGTGTCACATGTGTGCAGGTGTCTGTGGAGGCCAGAGAGGGTATCAGCTATTCAAGAGCTTGAATTATAAATGACTGTGAACTACCCAATGTGTATGCTAGACCTGAAACTGGGTACTCTGGAAAAGCAGCAAGCACTCTTAACTGCTGAGTCATTTTTCTAGCTCCTAATAGTGTATCTTTAGTCGGTAAAAAGGGAATATATATCAGTTCATTTGGATCTCGTTTGACTTGTTTCTTCAGGTATTGTTATATTCTAAATTCAAAGCCTACACATTTTTAATTAGACTTGCACCTACAAATCTCACACTTTTTGCTAAACAGCATTTTGTTTAATATTTTTGATTCCCAGTTGTTCATTGCTACTGTATAAAAACATGATTAATAGTTGCATATTGATCTGACATTCTAGGACTTTGTTAGTCTGCCTGTAACATCTTCTATAAAGACTATCGTCTCTGAATGAAAACTATTGTATGTTTTCTTTCTTTCCAATCTATATCCCTTTAATATATTTCCTTACTTGAATTACACTATGAATTTTCACAATGTTCAGTAGGAAGCTGGGAGGGAACATCCTTCCTTTGTTCTTGTCCTGGGGGAAGGCATTAAATCTTCCACTCTTAAATGTGTTTGCTGCAGGTGTTCCATAGATGTACTTCATCAGATTAAAGAAGTGTCCTTCTGTTCCTAGCTTGTTGCCAGTTTCTATCAAACACTGACTCTGAGCTTTGCCTAACTCTTTCTCTGCATTCACTGATACGA
Organism: Neodon shergylaensis; assembly: GCA_025134845.1. Lineage (NCBI taxonomy): Eukaryota > Metazoa > Chordata > Mammalia > Rodentia > Cricetidae > Neodon > Neodon shergylaensis. The sequence goes on along the minus strand of JABTXL010000003.1, from coordinate 5,847,899 downwards.
ACATATGGGTTTACTTAACCTGTGAATCTGGCGAATGGCACTGATTGATTTGTGCATTAGGAGTGCATCTTGTGTTCCCAGAATAAGCTACATTTGACTGCAAAGTATTCGACTTTGCACATATTGTTAGGTTCGATTTGTTAGCTACTGAAAATTCTTTTATTTTCTACTTTTCCAGTGTTTTAAAATATTTCAATTTTTAAAAAACTCCTATACATATATATTGTATTTTGAACACAGATCTCTTTCTTCATCCCCTACTTCCTCCCTCCTTTTTTTGTCTCTATCACCTCCCATTAGTCCTCTTTGTTCACCTAGACAATTTCATTTTTTTCGTTACTATATTCACACATGCTTTTGTGTAGCTTTATGAAATCTAGGACCCACACATACTGTGTTTGTCTTTCTGAGACAGACTGTACTTGTCTAATATGATTACCTCAGTTACATCCATTTTCCTGCACATGGCAAAACTTCATTGAGAATGAGAGCTGTCTCCTCCCATGTTATAATCCTTTCTAGTTGTGGGACTAAAGGCATGCACTGTCTGGTTTCTATAACAAACTAGTGTGGCTACTGGGATTAAAGGTTTGTGTTACCACTGCTAGGTAAGACTGACCAGTGGGGCTGTTTCACTCTCTGATCTTCAGGCAAGCTTTATTTATTAAAATATGAGTGAAATGCCACTACATTACAACCTGTGGAGGTTTTCTGTAAAGGTCTCTGCTTAATGTAAAGGAATCTTTGCTCTGAGAGGTGGGAGCCACACTTAACCTGCGGGTGTAAGAATAAGCTACAGAAGGCAGCATCCATGATATCACTAACCCCAGGTACTTGTCTAGGTTTCTAGTAGCAGGCATAGCTTTCCTTCTATTGAGTGGGCCTTCTGCAAAATTAGACAGCTTATGCGTGACAGTATTCCACCTTTAGGGATGTCTTGCCAAGATGGTCATTCTTACAGTTTGCAACTGGATAGATTATTGAAGTTATGCCACTCGGGGTGGCAGTGCTATCCACAAGAGCCATAGACTATATCTAATAAAACCTTACTATTGGGCACGAGAAACCTCCTCTGAGTTATTGGTCAGGGTAGTCCAAATGACTCTCAAAAGAATGTAGGGTATCGCTGTTGGTCTCTGTCACCTTTCAGAGGCTGAAGGTTAGCCTCTGAAGACACCACACACTTTAAACACAGGACTTAGAAGAGTTGAGCTGGATCTTTCCTGAAAGCCTTCCTACTGCAGTCTGCTTTCATAGTTCCAGAAAGTACTATGTAAGGTGTCAAGGGAGGAGAGTGATCAACAAATGAATGATCTTTTTTTGATAGGTTCTTGGATTAGTTTGCAAGTATTTTATTCAGAAATTTTGTGTTTATGTTTATCACAGAGATTGGCCTATAGTTTTCTTTTGTTGTTGTTTTTGTGTCTTTCTCTAGTTTGGGTGTTAGAGTAATAGTAAACTCATAAAAAAAGGTTTGGTATTTTTTTTTTCTATTCTGGAATAGTTTGAAAAGAACTGCTGATAATTATTTGAATGACTGGCAGAATTCAGCAGTGATTCTATCTGAACTTGGTCATTTTCATTTAGGAGATTAATTTTTTTTCCTTTTTTCAATATTGTTATTTACTATAATCTGTTTAAATTACTTATCTTATTTGTTTTTAATTTTGGCATGTCAAAATCATCCAGAAATTTGTCGGTGTATTTTAGATTTTCCGGTTTAGTGTAATGTAAGTTTTTAAGATATATCCTAATAATTTTCTGAATTTCATCATATTTGTCATAATGTACCTCCTTTCATCTCCAATTTTACTAATTTGGGTCTTCTCTTTCTCTCTTTTGGTTAGGCTGACTAAGGTTTTATCAATCTTGGTTTTCAAAAACTAACTCACTGTTTCATTGAGTCTTCATAATTATTTTTGTTTCCATTTAATTGATTTCTGTCCTGATCTTAGTTATTTCTTTCTACTGATTTTGTATTTGGTTTGTTCTTATTTGTCCAAGGCCCAAAGATGCATTACTAAGTTGTTTATTTGGGTTTTCTTTAATTTTTTAGTGCAGGTATATATAAACTTCCCTCTTAGGATAATTTTCATTGTATCATATAGACTTTGGTATTTTGTTTTCATTTTTATTTGATTCTGTGAATTTTTTCATTTGATTTTTGATTTTTCCCTGTTTGAGATGTGCTGCTTAAAATTCATGCGTTTGTATATAGGTTCTAGAGTTTCCCTTGCTCTTTATTTATAATTTTGTTCTGCTATAATCAGATTGCAAGAAATTACTTCAACTTTTCTGTATTTGTCAGACTTGCTTTGTGTCCTTATATATGATTTAGCTTTAGAGAATGTTCCGTGGGCTTCCGAGAACAATGTGTATTCTGTAGTGTTTGGGTAGAATTTTCTGAAGATGTCTGTTAAATCTATTGGATATGTGATGTCGTTTAATTCAGATGTTTCTCTGTTAACTTGTTAGTTGGTGATAGTGGAGTGTTGAATCTCCCTATCATAGTGTTGGGATAATCTGTGATTTTATATTTAGTGGTATTTGTTTTATAAAATTAGGTACCCCTCTCCTGTTTAATGTGTGTATATTTGGAATTATAATGTCCTCTGTATGTATTGTTCCCTTAGTCAATATGAAGAGAATATATCTCAATCTGAATAGCTTTGGTTTGATTTCTATTTTTCATATGTTATAATAATGACACGTGCCTGTTCTCTGGTTCTGTTTTCTTGGCATATCTTATCCTTTCATGCTAAGGTAACATCTGTCTTTTATGGCGAAGTGCGTTTGTTGAATGTAACAGATAGATGGATTGTGTCCTGTAATCTACTAGTCTGTGTCTTTTGGTTGATGAATTAAGAATATTATTAATATCCAGAGTTATTATGAAAAGATATGAGATCCATCATTTTATAATGTTTGATATTTCTCTTATTTAACTGTTATTCTAATGTGGTTTATTCTTCTCAGTGGTTCTAAGGATATGTTTAGCTTTATCTTCAGTTCAAAGGATTCCTTCAAGTATCTTTCATCATGAGTTCCTTTAGCTTGTTTTTATTGTGCAATTTTTTTCCTCCTTTAATTATGAAAGCTAGTTTTGCTGGGTATAGTAGTCTAAGTTGGCCTTTGTTGCGTCTAGAATTTGAAATAAGTCATTCCAAGTTCACCTCGATTTTAAAATTTCTCTCGTCAAGAATATTTTCACTCTGGTGGGCCTACCTTTATTCATGATTTGTTCTTTCTCTCTTTTTATTAACAGTGTATTTTATTTTCTATATCTAGTGGCTTAATTATGTAACAGGGGAAAATCTTCAGGTCTTGTCTGTTTGGTGTTCTAAATCCTCTTCTATCCTAACTGGCATCTTGATCCAAATTTGGGGGCATTTTTTTTGATATGGTTTTGTTGAAGTTTTCTATGACTTTAGAATAAAATTATTTTCCTTTTTTGATGCTTAAGGTCTTATATTTAGTTTATATATCTCAAGCATTCCAATCATACTTACATGTTACTTTTTTTTATTTGATATTCCAATCCCTCCTCCTCCTTTTCAAGCACAGACAATATGTGTCTCCCTTATTCTTTTGGTGAGGTCTTCCATGGAGCTTTTTATTTGACTTGGTATGTTTTTTATTTTCACTATTTCTGTTTTTTTTAAGTGCTTCTCTTCTTTGATGAATTCCTCTTTTGTAGCTTCTATTGATTTTCTCATTTCATTCAGCTGTTTGTGTTTCCTTAAAATTCATAAGGAAGATTTTGTTGTCTTTGATTTTTTGAACATATTTATAATCATTCTTTTGAGTTTTTTTTTTCCTGTGGGATGAGTAGATTCTGGAGAAGTTACATTCCTGTGACTTCTCAGAATACTTGCGTTCTTTGGTTTCTAACTTATGCATCCAGAGTCAGGCCATTGCTTTATTTATTTGTTTGTTTGTTTGTTTAAAAGTCTTATTCTTTCATTGCAAGGATTTGAGCCTTACAAGACAACTTAGGCTAGAGTAGTAGCGTTGCAGTGTATTTTCTCACTGATAACCTGGTGGTCAGGGCACGAGGTTCAAATGTTAGTACTTGCCTTTAATTAGTGCATCACCTGCAACACCAATCACTATCAATGCATGGGCCTACTATGAAAGTATAGTACCAGTCAAATAAAAACTAATCACCCCTTAAATTCCATTCATTTTAGGAAATAAAGGAACACTGATAGTTGTGTATGCACAGACTGTGGATAATGCATGAAAAGAAAACATGGTAATACATGATAAGTATTGGGCTTAGAGGGGAAAAGTAGAGCAGGTAAACATACCTAGAAAAGGAACAATAGGGACAAAGGAGAGGGAGATGAAGCATTGTTAGCTAAAGATTGCCTGAAAGGGGGCAGGTAAAGGAATAGAATCAAAAGCCCTATGCTATTCCCTGCTTTAAGTAGGCAGAGATACAGAGACTGTTTCAACTAGGCCAGCCTGTTCACTCTTTGGAAGTGAAAGATGAACAAAGAAACCAGTGGGGGATAGGGCTAAGGTAGTCAAGTGGTTTGCTAAACTTCAGGTGCCGAACATACTCATGGGCATTCCTTCAGGTGACTGTTTGCTAGTTCAGTCCCCATCTCCTGTTCCCGTCCACTCTCCATAACTGGTCTTCATCAGACTGGCTTGTTTCTGGAATTCCCAATGTTGTTCCTGTACACAGTTCACTGGTGGAGACCACCCAGATCTGCAAGGTCAGCAGTAGCAGGTCCAAGGCCAGGGGGAGTCAGGGTGAGAGGGCCAAGGTGTGCAGGCTCTGGCTGTAAATAAGCAGGTGAGGCTAGTGCAGTTGTAAACAGGGATAAACAGTGGGACTGGAGCCAAAATGAGCAGGCTGCTGTCATTGAGACAACTCGGAGCCACGGCAAGCAGGCTGTAGTTAAAAAGTTGGCAGTGAGTGTGATATGGAGGATGTGGGTTCCATGGTGGAGTCCCCTAAAGGGTCCCTTCACAGTTGAAGATCATTAAGGCTTTCCCTCTTGCAGGGAATTTACTTGCTACAGTGGTTAAGACTGTTCCACAGGGTGGCTCTGGTCACCTTGGCTGTCAACTGTAGCAGTGGTGGCAGCAGAGGTGGGTATCCAGGTCCATTCCTGGCAGAAGTTTGCTGGCAGGTGGGGTGAAGACTATTCGGTGAGATGTGAATATGGCAGGAGCAGCTGACTCGGCAGTCGCTATAGCAGCCCCCATCCTTCTCCTCCCCTCAATTATCTCCTACACACGCAGCAGCTGCAGCTCTCAATCTGCAATGGTGCCTGGGAGTCAACAAGTTTAAACTCTGTGTTGATGTTGATTAGAAGTTTGTTTCCCTGTAAACTGAATTCAATGTTGCATGCAAAGCAGAATTCACTGTAGTCAGGTAGGATTTATCCCTGGGATGCAAAGATAGTTTAATATATACATAAATGTGACACACTACCTCAACGAAATGAAAGAGAAGTGTCATGTGACACTCTTGATGGATGCAAGACAATCACTTAGTTTTTCGCCTGGAAGGCTATTTTGCTATCAACAGACAAGGCTCAGAAGCGATATATCGCAATGCAGTGAAGACATACCTAAAAAGTCTACAGGGAGGGTCCTCTTCATTGCTGGGATTGGTGCCTAGCCCACCTGTCACCTTAGAAGCTTCTAGCAACTGATAGAAATGGATGCAGACCCACCACCGAACATTAGGTGGAGCTCAGAGAACCCCGAAGAGGAAGGGGAGAAAGGATCCTAGGAGACAGAGGGGTCAAGGATACCACAAGAAAACCCACAGAATCAACTAACCTGGGTTCACAGGGGCTCACAGAGACTAAGGCATCAACCAGGGAAGCTGTATGGGACTGACCTAGGCATTTTGCATACATGTTACAGTTGTGTACTTTGTTCTTCTTGTGGGACTCCAAACACTGGGAGCAGTGGCTGTCTCTGACTCTTTTATAGGTCTCTGGGACTCTACTCCTCATACTGGGTTGCTTTGCCCAGCCTTAATACATGGTGAGGCATTTAATCTTACTGCAACTTGATATGCCATGTTTTGTTGATATCCATGGGAGACCTGCCCTTTCCTAGACAGAAATGGAGTGGGAGTGGATTCGGGGATGGGAACAGAGTAGGGGAGTGAGGGTGAAAAACTGGTGTAGATTGTTCTTCTCTATCCTTTGGGTATTTTAAACTATCCGTGCTCATGTCCATCTCTGTCATTCTTAAAACTGGGAGCCTATGTGTTTCCATTTTTGTTCAGTATTGCTAGAGGGAAATTCATTCCATTGATCTTTTCAGAGAATTGGCTTTCACTTATATCGATTTTGATGTTTTCTGGTATTTACTTTGTTTCAGTCCTTTTATCTTTGTTATTTTCCTCCTCATTTTAATTTCTCTCTTTATTTTTTCCCCTTTCCCATAAATGCTTAAAGCAAATCTTATCTTACTTGTTTAGGGTCGATTTTTCTAATACAGTTTTTTTTTATTATAAATTGATTGCCATAACTCACAAACTCTGATGTGTTGTAGCTTCATTTCCTCAGCGCAAGTCTTTCTGAGCTTCTCCTGAGACTTTCTATTTCATCTGTGACCTACTTAGATGTGTGTTTCTTTACGTTTGAATATTTACATGTTTTCCAGCCGGGTGTCTGTTAGATTCTAGTGTTATGCTTCTGTAGTGAGAGGGCAGATCAGGTGCTGCCCCCTTGTGGCAGGGTGATGAGAAGAATCCCACTTGTAAAGAAGAGTCTTTCTCAAAGAGAGAAAGACTTGGAAGAGGGTGCAGCAGGGTTAGAAAGTGCAGAGGGGCACCCCTGTGGGGAGACAAGCGCTGTGAAGCTGCAGCTATTGGGGGATGCCCTCCTGAGGGGAGGGAAAGGGGAAGCCTGCTCTGAAGGTTGGCCAATCAGCCTTGAAGAGACCAGTGGTCCTGCCCATAGGGCTAAATATGGTTCCCATAAGCCTGCATCCAGCCGGGGATTCTGGTTAGAGCATGACTGCTTTGTGAGCTGAGTCAGTGATGGACGGTTCTGTTTTGTCTTTCCCCATGTATCCAAAGACTGTGATCAGGTACCATGCTTTAGAGAGAACCCATTGTTTAAGACTGAGTTAGACCAGTGCTCTGAGAGCAAGAAGAAGTCCCGAAGGTGGGAGCCTGTGGTCAACACACCACAGCCCAGAGTGGGTGGCAGCTTCAGGGAATAGTTTACAGAGGGTCAAACCCAATACCCTCAGGAAACTCAGGTGGTCAGAGGTCCAGCTGGGGTTGTGATGGCTACTGTGGTTAGTAGAGCAGTCTCAGTTGCTACGAGCTGAGCACCTCATCTAAGGGGAAATGTGGGCTCAGAGAGCTCCTAGCCTAAGATCAATGAGTGGCCCAACATTCTTCCTTTGTTTTTGAGATGCTGTGTTTGTTTTCATTTTTTTGTTTCTTTATTCTTATATTCTTTGACAGTTTCACTGTCAAATGAAATGGATTTTAGTCGTGAAAAGCCCTATGGGCCCCTCATCCTCTCTCCTTCTTCCACGGAATCACTTCTTCCCAGGAACCCCCCTTTTCTATTTTTGTGTCTTTTTGTGTGTGATCCACCAAGTAGGCTACCTTTATGCTGCAAGGGGACTGTCAGTGAGATCAAGAACCTGGAAGCTCCAGTAGAGCCCTGGATGTCCACAGCCTCATCCATCCAACAGGGAGGTGTAGAGCCCTGTGGGTTCAACAGCGCAGATGTCCACCTGCCTGTGTGGATCAGTGCCGCTTGCTTCTCCCACCGCCACACTTGGGAGGCATCCCCAGGCTAGACCGTCCATTAATCTAGGGAACACAAACTGAGGAGCCTCAGGAATATCTGCTCACTCCAGACTGCAAAGCAAAATGTGGTCAGCAGAAGCTCCTGATGGGCAAGGCACAATCCTAAATGGCAGGGAACCCAGACAGGCATTTCACATAGTAGAAAGCATAGCAGCATTCTGTGGCAATGGTCCCTGCCCCAAACAGGCTAACTTCAGTTTGAAGCACCAGCAGGAGGTTGCTCCAACATTCACCCTTGTTTTCTGTGCCCTTATATTTCCATTTTTTAAAATAAACTATAGTTTTTGCAGTATTTTAACTTTATTATTTAAAACAATTTTATATTTTATATTTAGTTGTCTTCTTGCATTTATAGAATATACATTTGAAATAAAAGCAGAAGGTAGGAGTAGCACCTTGGAGAGGAGTAGGAAAAAGAGAGGTAGGGGAGCAATGATAAGAAATGCACAGTGATTGAGATATGTAAACATGCCACAGTGAAATCCATTACTTTTATACCAACTAAAAAATAAAAATTTAAACTGGCTTATGTCTGAGGGTTTCTATTGCTGTAAAGAGACACCACGGCCAAGGCAACTCTTATAAAAGAAAACCATTTAATTGGGGTGGCTTACATATTTAGGAATGTAGTCTGTTATCATCATGATGTGACATGCTGGCATGCAGGCAGACATGGTGCTAGAGAAGGAGCTGATATTCTCATTTCTTGACCTGCAGACAGTGGTCTGAGACACTGGCTATGGCTTGAGCATATATGAGATCTCAAAGCTCAACTTCACAGTGACACACTTCCTCCAACAAGGCCACACCTACTCCAACAAGGCCATACTTCCAAATAGTGCCACTCCCTTTGGGGGCCATTTTCTTTCAAACCACCACAGAATATAAAACAGTGTCTGGGCTGGCGAGCTAGCTCAGTGGGCATTTGCCTTTAAGTCTAGTGTTCAACCTCCAGGACTGATAGGGTAGAAGAAAAGGACAGACTCCTGTGTATAACCCTCTGACCACCACATTGTGGTATCCTCATGAACACACACACACACATTAAATAAATAAATAAACATCATAAAAATGTTTGAACAGTTTCAGATTTGTATTTTCCTATCAGGGGCATGAAATCAGTAAAACCTACAGAAATATTAAAGAAAACACTCAGGAATCTGAAACAGTTTTGGATGCCAACATTTTGGACAAAATATACATTAGCCTATCATATTGTTAGAAAGCCTGACTGGCCATATAGTTCTTTCTTATTGATCAAGGCCTACCATGCTAAAGAACTATGATGAAACGGTAATGGCCACTGCCTTGCACAAAGCAGTGATCTGTACCCGGTGATTTATATGCATTCGCTCTTATCCTCACAGAGGGCTTTCAAAAGTTAATATCTTAAAATTTTTTTTCCAAGTTTGAGTCTTGAAGTCGTTAAGTACCTTTTCCAAGGTTATATGTCTATTAAAAGACATAAATAGATTTCAAATATAAATTCTTAAAAGGTGTCCAGAACACTGCTTTCAGAGAAGAGTGAAAAAGAACTTATTCTTAGACATAAAGTATTAATAAGCTCATCAAAGCTATAGTTGGAAAGTGGGGGAAAGCTTGAACACTCATTTTGTTTTGAATTTGAAATTTTACCTTAGAATTAGAAACAGCGGCAAAGTAGGAAAGGTCTCACTGGGACATTGCGCTGCCCAAGGCCTGAGATTCGTAAAACTATTCCGAGAGATGTGAGCAAAATCAGGCAAACTATGGCACGGAAAATAAGATGGCTGCTTGCAGTGTGCTATTCCTAGGTAGAACACAAAGAACTCCATTTTCTAATAACTTTCTCTTTAGTAGAACTGGGAACACGGCTGACAGATATTTCTCCACAGATTTGTCTCCATCATTTTCCCACAGGGATGAATCTCGAGGAGCCCCCTGTTGAGTGAAATGAAATGAGTATGTGCACGGAAGGGGCATGATCAGCTCACTTGAGAATCCATTTTCAGTTTCCTGAAAAGCTACCAAACCATTGCTGTAGTTGCTGCACCATGTTGTATTCCAACTTGGAGATCCCAAAGCGTCCTGCTACACAACCGCTGAGATTTGGACATGGCTGTGTCCCCAGTGGCTCATGTGCTGGCCTCTTGGGTCGTGGTGTGACAGTGTTGGCTGTCGAGAGGGGTGCAGCCTAGTGAGGAGTGACTAGGTCGTTAGGGTCAGTATTAGAAGAAAGCACTGTTTTGAATTGATATGCACACAAGACTTACTCTTCATCACTGTAGAGGGCAGAAGGAAGCGCAGCAGCAGCCGCCTCATTCACCCCCACCGCTATCTCCTCCTTTTCTTTCTTCTTCTCTGTCTCCATTCCCTCTTCTCTTCCACTTCTGATTCTCATTCTGCTTCTTCTTTCCTCCTCCTCTTCTTCAGTTGTCATTCTTTCTCTTATTCCTCCTCTTCCTTTGGGACAGAGTCTAACCATGCACCCCAGGCTGGCCTTGAACCTACTGTGCTGCCCCTGCCTTGGCCTCCTGAGTACTGAGTTGTTGGGTAGCCACCTTGCCCAGCTCTGGCTTCTTACTTCGCTCATTATATCTCTCCCTCTCATACCTAATCCATTAGGATGCCACCCACTGTGGTGTGAGATGGCAAGGAGGAGATTTATGAGAGTCGATGCCGTTATGCCTGGACTTTTAGCATCTGAAACTGAACTAAATAAATGTACCTCTCTTCTGTATACATCACCCAGGTTAAAGCATTTTCTGAGTGCAATAAAAACAGACTAATAAAACACCCTTATAATCACATTTTCAAAACAAAACCCTCAAAATGTATGTTGAGTTGTAGCTCATTGTGACTGCCTTGTCACTGTTATTTGTGTGTCGTCTTTGAAGAAATGTGATTCAAACCATTTGCCTATTCAGAGATCATGTTACTTCTTGCTTTTTCAGTTGTGGGAATTCTTTATATAGTCTGGATATTAGTTCTTTGTCACGATATATTTGCAGTGTTTTCTGCCATTTCAAAGGTTGCCTTTTCGGTCTCTTGACCATGCTTTGATGCTCAGAAGTTTTAAATTTTAATGTCGCCCAGATAGAAGTGGACTCCTGTACTAGCTGTCCTTTTGTGACTGGTTCATCTCATGGATATTCTCGAGATTTACCTGATTGTGAGAAACATGCATCTGGACATGTATATTTTTATTACCCAGGCAGTTTGTGGTGTGAGCAAAAAAGCAAGCTGAAATTTTATATATACATTCCCATTTCCTTCTGGGAGCTTTATAGTTTCAGCTCTTACCCTTAGGTCTTTGATACAGTTTGAGTTAATTTTTTAATGTGTTGTGAAAGTCTAACTTCATTTTTTTTGCACTTGAATATTTACTTTCTAAAAGATTTATTTATTTTATTTTATGTGTATCAGTGTTTTGCGTTAATAAATATATATCAGTGCACTGCATTCATGCCTGGTGCCTACAGAGACCAGAAGGGGGCAGTGGGTACCCTGGAACGAGCTACAGATAGTTGTGAGCTGTTATGGAGGTGATGGACTTGGAACTCAGGTTTTCTGCAAGAGCAGCTGGTACTCTTAACTGCTGAGCCATCTCTCCATCTATTGTTTGTTTGTTAGTTAGTAAAGTATTTTGTCTCTGTTTAATGATCTTGTCACTTAAAAAAATCATTTGACTCATTGGACTGGAGAGATGTCTTGATAGATAAGCACTAACCACACTTACGTGAGGTTCAGATCCCAGCACCCATGTGACTGCCAGGTAGGCATGGTGGCCTGTTAACAATTCCATCATACACAGTAGACAGAAACAGGATCCACAGAACCAGTTGGCTAAAGAGACTAGTTGCAGCAGTGAATTCTGAGAGAGAATTCAAAGAATAAGGGAGAGAGAGATGGAGAAAGGCAACCAGTGTTGACCACTTGCCTTCACAGTATTAGGGATATGTGTGCACATATATTCCACCAACATGTGCCCCCACGTGCAAACATGAATACATACTATACATATATACACACAATCATTTGATCATTTATTCAAGACCTTATTCATGGGCTCTATTCCATTCCATAGATCTATCAGTCTGTTTGCCAGAACCATACTGATCCGACTATATAGTTTTCCAGTGCATTTTGAAATCAAGTATTTTTTGTTTTGCTTTTTTCTTGTTTTTCAAGAGTGCTCATTTTTGCTACTTGAAGTCTTGTAGATTCTATAAGATGTGCTTTTCTGTTTTCTGCCTTTGCAAACACGTTGCTTGGATGGTGGTGGGAATTGTTGAGTCTTTGGATTGCTTTGGACATTTAAACAACTCTAATTTCCAAAGTTCATGGACGTGGGACGAATGTCTTTCTGTGGGTATCATTCTCTTCATCCTTTTATCCATATATGGATTTTTCTTTTTTTAAAATAACCACTGTGTTTATAATAGTAAAGATTGCAAACAACTTAAATGCTTGCCCTTCAGTGAGTGGTTGATTAAACAATCCACAACCCTGGAACATCCTAGCACCAATAAGAAAAACCTGAGTTTCTTCAGCCAAAAGCTGAAGAGAAAGAGGCAGCAGAGCTAGGATCTCACAGAATGGACATTATTGGGCGATCTATTGACCAGAGTGTGGTTCCAGGCAGCAGCTGGGTCTGGATAAGAGGCACATATACAGATCGGTATGAAAGTGATTTCACCCTAACTGAAATGTACTTGGTTTAACAAGGAGTCGTGGACATCCCTGGTACCAGTGTCCAATTGTCAAGATCTCACTAAATAGTTTTGTCTGCCTCTGATTTACTAGGCAACTGTGACAGAAAAAATGGAGCAGGGCTCCTCAGGGGGCAATTACAGTGGTTATGATTCAGCACAGCTGCGGTCGTGTTAAACCTAATCCATAAACCAGGCTCCACCCTTACCCACTAGTCAACAAAGGAAGCAAATGCACTGCTGATAGCCTCATGATTTCTGCTGAGCCCCCAGAGAACTCCCCTGTGGAAAGTAAATCCTCAAGTGTTGTACACTAAGGGTCCACTTAAATAATTCTCGAGATGATGAAATTATAAATATGAAAGGTTTGTGATTCCTAAGATTTAAGGGTGGCTTGAGGGCAGGAGGAAAAGGGAGTGTGGTAGCCAGGTGAACAGGGGCACTGCGGTGCTGGAAGGGTTCCGGATCGACAGTGTTGATGCTGATATCCTGTTGTGATGCTCTACTCTGCTTTGCACAATGAAACCACTGGGGACACTAAGTAAGTGGTACCTGGGATTTCTGCTGTTTCCTACAACTCTATGCGAATCTATAGCCCTATCAAAATAAAAGGTATAATTTAAAGAAAAAAAGGCACAGAAGTGCACATTATCTTTTAGAAAGCTTTCCATAAAATACTGATAACAAAGAGATTCCCCCACCATGCTGCTTGGGAAGTAGGTGGGTATTATAACTCACTTCTCCAGGTGTCTTGAGAACCAAGGGTTTTTGTTTTGATTTGTCCTAATGATGTTCAGAATCAAAGTGTCTTCTAGCCTGAATAACACTGGAAATTTTAGGAGCACAGTTGCTATTAGAAACTAATTGGTACCGAAGAGAAGAAAGAGAATGTGTCCAAGAGGGTGCGATGCCCTTGTCTGAGTCAGGTGGTTTTGAGTCCTGGCCCAGCAGCATGAGTGCGATGACTGCCTGCAGGCTGGTACCTTGCAAGTACTCGCAGGGAAATCTGCACTTGCACAGTCAGATAGTGAGGACTGCATTTCCTGTTGCCCAGCCCCGTCCTAGCCCCACTTCCAGCCTTATGTTCTGTAAGCAGAGACTGCTTCTTTGTTCCTGGCCACCGAGACCCGAATAATCACACAGAAACTGTATTAATTACAACACTGTTTGGCCTACTAGCTCAGGCTTCTTATTAACTAACTCTCACATCTTAATTAACCCATTTCTATTAACCAAAATATCACCACAAGGTTGTGGCCTACTACTGGTAAAGTTCCGGTGTCTGTCTCTTTCAGCAACTACATGGCTTCTCTTTGACTCTTCCTACTCTCTTTCTTTATCCCTTCCAGCCTGGCTATATTCTTCCCTGCCATAGGCCAAAGCAGCTTTATTCATTAACCAACAAGAACAACACATATCCAGAAAGACATCCCACAGCAATGTTCCATATATAAACATACGAGTTTCTCCATTGTATGTTGAATGAGTGGTGGAAATTTAATCCCAAGAATTCTGAAAGGTTGCTAATGGTGTCTCCGTGTAAGAGATTTGGTTTAAGCAGCTGATACCTATCTTTTCATTTGTGTGTGTTTGTGTGTGTGTGTGTGTGTACATGTCCACACATGCCATGTTGCATTTGTGGAGGTCAGAGGACAGCTTTGTAGAATGGGTTCTCTCCTACCTTCATATTGGTTCCAGGGATTGAACCTGGGTTTTCTGCCTTGGTAGCAAGTGCTCTTACCTGCTAAGACATCTCAGTGTCCCAGCATTAGACATTTTAAGCAGGAACATATTTAAATTTCATTGCACTCTTTTCATGAGTACCTTGTTATCAATTGACAAATTAGGGAACTGTGTGTTGGGAAGACAAAGCAGACCTCACATTCTGCAAATGGATGAAGATGCCAGGAAGAAAGCAACCAACTACCCAGTTTAGCCTAGATTTGTGGGTGACCTGGGTGCTGAGACTTTCAGTACCGACAGTAGAGAAGTCCCAGGCAGCATGGTCACTCCTGATGGAATGCCAGCCCTAAGTTCATACAACCTCAGAGTCTTCATTCTCTCTGCTGCCCCTCTCCACCTCGCGTTTTCTTAGAGACCAGAGAGAATTACAAGCGCTAAGGAAAGTAAGTCAAATTGGGCTTTTAAAAGAGGGAAGTGGGAATAATGATGCTACTTGGAGGAACAAGAGAAAGTGGTAGGCAAGGAAACCTGTATTTATATTCTATTCTGTTCAGTTTTCCAAAATAATTGGCGAGTAGAAAGAAAGAGAGGCAAACAATTAAACTTGAAATGTATTCAAATGAGAAAACAAGGGAGAGGAGAATGGAATTTGTGTGTTTTAAATTGCTCATGAAGTTTTAATAAATAATGTGTGCCCCTCGAAAAACAAACGCTAACGGATGAGATCTGGAGAGCGACTCGCTGGAGGTTTGGAGATCAGCACATGCAGAACATCAATCCAGAGATTGGATGAGTTAATGGCTCCACAGGCAAGCGGGTGCCTGCTTCCCCGGGATCGCAGCACACAAAGATTTAACCCCTCTTCTCTCTGTAACCTGCTTCCCGAATAAATGTTCACTCTGCAGGAAAAGTGTGATACGATCCTTCGGGAGCAGAGTAACACAGGAGGCGAGACGCAGAACCAGCAATAGCGTGGCAGATGCCAAATCCAGTGACCACTGGAGCAGAGTTGGGTAGCAGATGTTGTGTTACCATAGCAACTGGTGGGCAGCTCCAAATGAAGAAGGGACTCAATTTCCAAGGACTGAGACCTGAGGGAGACTTTGAACTCTGCCTTTCTCTAGAGCTCTCTGGCTTTGGAAATGTTGGGGGGCAAAGGAGGAAGTGAGAAGAGACTCTCACAGCCTTTTTTTGTCCCCCTTCTCTCTCATTGTCACTGTGCTGTAGGTAAAGGAGAAAGACACAGTTTTCTTTATTTTAATACCAACCTTTGTCGGGAAGCATACTCCTAGCTGTGAATTAATGAGTTGCCTTGCCTCTGGGAGACTGGGTGATGATCTCCTGCACAGTCGAACTGACGCCGCCTCCCACCTCCCTTCTCGGCTGCCCTTCCCTTCCCAGCTTCTGTTGTTGGCAGCTGAATAAGCCCTGTTACAGAATGACTGCTAGTAGCACACAACCTCCCTATTGTCCTCCCTTTCTGCACCAGACTGCCTCATTGTGCTTTGAATTAATTTTTACTAGGAAAGCCCGAATTAGCATGTGAACACCACAATTACATTGCCTTCTGGTTTTTGTGTCAAAAGCCTTGATTTAAAAAAAATACAAACAGCTATAATATTTCTTGATTATTTTCACCCCTTCTTGGCATTCCTTATTTTTCTGAAGGATTCCAAGCATCAAAAAGAAGCATCCTACAGTGGCCTCCACTGGCCCCTGGAGGGTCCTTGAGTCTCCATGGGGGAAGAACAAAGGCTCTGGGAGAGGGCAGGTTCTGAGCCTCAGTTGCTGTTGCTAAAG
Source organism: Neodon shergylaensis (assembly GCA_025134845.1). Lineage (NCBI taxonomy): Eukaryota > Metazoa > Chordata > Mammalia > Rodentia > Cricetidae > Neodon > Neodon shergylaensis. The sequence goes on along the minus strand of JABTXL010000003.1, from coordinate 5,831,918 downwards.
CTTGGGTCTCCAAAAAGCAATCCCTTAGAGTACGAGCCGCAAATAGGAAGCCTTCTGCTATTTTTCATCTCATTCTAAAACCCCATTTTTTCAGTTTGTGTCAATGTTCATGGCATGGGAATGCGATGGCTCATATGCATGTCTGTACAATTTTAAGCTCTGTAAATATCTGTGGAGGATCCAGCCTATAAACTTTGTACAGACACTTTTAATTCATGCAGCACACAATGTGGTTGTTTAGAACATAGAAATCAGAGGCTGGAGATGTGGCTCAGTGGTGAAGAGCACCGACTACTCTCGCAGAGACTCTTGCTTTGGATCCGGTACCTGTGTCTTTTGACTCACAGTTGCCTGTAACTCCAGTTCCATGGGATCTGGAAGCAGATGGGAGCTGATGTAGAGACTCACAACAAGACATTATTTGGAGAGAGAGTCTGAATCGGAGGTCTCCATCATGTCCCTTCCCTTGGAGATCAGGGAACACCAGGGAAGAGGGGAAGAAAGACTGTAGGGTCAGAAGGGGAATAAAGGACACCAGCAAAACATGTCCCACTGAATCAACTAAGCAAGGCTCACAGAGATTGAACCCGTAAACCCAGAGCCTGCATGCCCCTGCAGTAGGTCCCTATGCATATATGGTAAGCTGTTAGCTTGGTGTTTTTGTGGGACTCCTAACAGTGGGAGCAGGTACATCTCTTTAGCCTGCTTTTGAGACTCTTTTCCTTCTATTGGGCTACCTTTCTCAGCTTTGATATGAGAGGGCTTTTGCTTTGTCCTATCTTGTATCTTGTTTTGTCCTGTTTGGCTGTTGTCTCTTGGAGGCCTGCTCTTTTCTGAAGAGGAAATGAGGAGCAAGTGGATCTGGGAGATAAGAAGAGGTGGGGGAGGTAGGAGGACTAGAGGAAGCAGAAACTGTGGTTTGAATTATTATATGAGAGAAGAATCTATTTTCAATAAAAATAACATTCTATGTTTTATTTATTCATCCATTATTAATCTGGTGAAATAACTAAATTTTATAATATATTCCTCATCTATATAATTGTGCAGTGTGTGTGTATGTGTATGTGCATTTATGTGTGCATATGTGTGTTTTCACAGATTAATATTTAGCCAGGTGTGGTGGCACTCACCCGTGATCCTATAACCTGGGAGGCCATAACAAGAGGATCATGAGTTCAAGTCTAGCCTGAGTTAGATAGCAAGTTCTAGGCCAGTGTGGTTATAAAACGAGAATTTGTCTCAAAAAACAAATGAAACAAAAATAAAACATTGAAGATGCTTATTTTTATCTTGTTTATATATGTTTGTGATCCATGTATGTGCACACCTTTTCATGTATGTGAAACTCATGCCTACACATGAGTGTTACAATGTGTGGAGATCAAAGGACGACCTCAATATTGGTCAGTGCTTTTTGCTTTGTTTGACACAGGCTCTCATATTCTTTGCAGCTATGTAAGACAGGCTAGCTGGTTTCAGTGTTCACTTCCCACCCCAGCATAGGAGTGTTGGGATTATAACTGTACCCCACTGTCTCTGGATTCAAATGGATTCTTGGGATCTGAACTCGGGTCCTCACATTTGTGAAGCAAGTGCTTTAGGCAGTGATCCATCTTCCCTGCTATCCAAACGTTTTTACAACAACAAGGCACTAATAGCATATGAGTGCTGGGAACTCCATAGAGCAACCCTTTCTTTGCTGGAGTCAAGGGAGTGAGGGCTGGGGAACTCAGGGCAAAAGCCACCCACCAGCTCTCATGCAAACATTTCAATATCTTGACAACTGATACAGCCATATGTGTGTGTGTGTTTGCAAGCTGAATGTTCCATGTATAGCATGTTCTGATATATTCTCTGTGAGGTTAAAAGAAGCCATAAACTCAGAAGGGTCTGGGGTTTCTGTTCAGAAAAATGTGGCGCCTTACCTTGGACAGCAAAGGCACGTGTAAACGTTTCCCTTTTCATTCTTTCTATGTAGGACAGCTCCTGCAGCTGAGAGAGTCTCTCTTGTAGAAGCCAATCTGATTAAGTATCTACAGAGAGCTCTTAGGTCTATGGCAGCTGCAGGCAAACTACTGAGACACCAGAAGGAAAATCTCCTGCATGGGTCCCATGGCACCTTCTCCAGAAAAGGAGGAGGAATCTGGCTGGAATTCGATGGAGCAGCCTGGTTATATGACTGCCAGGAGACAGGAAGCAGAAGAATCTGAACAAAACCCTCTCCTTTCTATCTTTTTTTTCTTGGCTTATCTGCCCAGACTATCCTTTGAGTCAGTTGATAGCCTGTTGGTCACTTTTCATTCTTGCCATTACATCTCAGAATTAGTAGGCCACCAGCCCAGAAGGAAAGGCACTTTGCACAATATCAAATCTAGGCAGACAGGGAGTGAGCAATCTGGGTTGAAGGCAGAAGTCTCTGGGTTGCCAGTTGGGGGTTTCTTTCCAGAGACACTTCTCCTGTACAAAGAACAACAAAAGCAGCTGGTATGGCTGCTCTGTTCAATAAAGTGAATTAAGTATTGACCTCTTCCAAGCCATAATAGTGCCCGGTACCCACACTCTGCCCAGCTGACATGCAAAGTGTAGTCTCATGTAGTCTCACATGCCATGTCTCTCTCTAGTCTACTATAACCATGTGGAGTAAGAGAAGTTTTAATGACAAAAGTTCTGGTCCACTGGATGATCTAGACTGCAGCTAGCTTGGAATCAGTTTTACTTAGGGGCGTGGCTCCCAGTGGCCTGAGCATACTCTATTGGATGGGCACACATTCAAGTGTGTATGGGCAGCCAAATTAGACTTGGTGAGTTAGGAAAAAAAGACGACACAACGTCGGGTGTGTAGGGAGATGGTATAGATCTGGAAGGTGTTAGGGTAGAGGGGACATATGCTCAAAATACAATGAAAGAAATTCTTAAAGAAATACAACAATGAGAAAAACAGTGAAGTAGTTAGAAACAGGACTAAGGGGAATGGAAGAAAGGATTTATTATAGAAAAAAATGACAGGGTAGAGGAGTGGTATTTTCGGAGATTTTGTATAGAAAAGATTTACTACAAAGGGATGAGAAGGCAGTTACTCATCTCAAGATGGTGGATTTGGAACTAAACAGGGCTTAGGAGAGATGGAGAGGAGAGTGTGACCTATGCAGATGGAGGTGAGAGTGTGACCTGTGCAGATGGTGGTTCATGAGGCTTCTGTACAGTAGTGGCTGGTGAGGACCAATCTTCCCAAGAAGTTTAAGCCACCTTCCCTTCCATTATGTGCATCAACCTGTTTGGCAGGGAGATGTTGGAAACCCAACTCAGAGATCTTGGCAGAGGATGTGGGGAAGCCAGAGATGGCTGGTCCAGGGCCACAGAGTCACCAGCCCTGCTCCTACCTCCACATCACCAACTGGAATCCAGACAGTATCCAGAGTCTCAGCACTCTTCCGTAGTAGGATTAGTGGAAACATTGAACTGAGGACATTCTGAGATGGTTCAGAGATGAAGAACTTGTTTCTCAGAGCATTTTTAAACTGAGAAGTCCAAGATGTTGGAGCCTGCTGAGTGCCTGGTGGGGCCAGTTCCTTGTTCACAGATGGTACTTCTGGCTTCTCATGTGGCAAAGCCCCTGTCACAAGGACAGTGTTCTCATGATCTCATCACTTCCCAAAGGCTCCATCTCCTGACGACACTGAGGGTGAAGGTTATCTATGTGGATTTGGAGAGGATTTAAGTACATCTAGGCTAAATTCAGGCTGGCACAATTCTTCTCTCCTGCACAGAGGTGGACAACAAGCCAGGACCTATGCACACAAGGGTAAAATGCTCATCCTCGTCAACAAAGCCCTGGCTCTTCATCTTGACTCACTGATGACCTCATTGCCTTCATTCAAACTCTATTTCTTGGAGGGTTGTAAGGTGATGTTTGGGAAATACATGGTGATGCATTTTTGTATTCGTGGAGGGAGACCCTACGTTCTTACTATAGCATGGGAGCTCTTTCTTTCTCCCAGTTAGGCTCAATCAGCCGGTATGTATGCTCTGAAGCAGAGGCAATCACCAGGGAAATGCTACGAGCCAGCTGATGCTTTTCCCTTAAAAAAAAACTATGGGGTGAAGTTTAGGGATTAGGCATGGTGGTTCTTTGACAGCTGGTTGTCAGAATAAGCCCGATATTCTTGAACTCCTATATGATGTGGGATTCCCTTCTGTATGCTGTGAATATGTTTTATTGCCACTAGTTAATAAAGAAGCTTCTTTGGGCCTATGGCAGGGCAGAATAGAGCAATGCGAGAATTCCAAGCAGAGACAGAGGAGAAAAGTAGGCAGAGTCAAGAGACGCCATGTAGCTGCCAAAAGAGATGGGCTCCAGAATTTACTGGTAGGCCACAACCTCGTGGTAAAATATAAAATAATAAAAATTGGTTAATTTACGATGTAAGAATTAGTTAATAAGAAGCCTAAGCTAATAGGTCAATCAGTGTTTTAATTACTATAGTTTCTGTGTGATTATTTCAAGCCTGAATAGCTGGGAAATGAACTAGCTGTTTCCGCCTGCACCTGTATATAGAATGAAGCTGAGTTGCAGCTCTTATGGTATCAGTCTGATGGTGTGGGTGTTTCTAATCCAGTTTCTGTCCCTTTCCCTTTGTCATTTATGTCATGTTGTCCAACCTTTGCCTCCTCAGCAACACCTCCACAGTCTTTCCTGCAATATCAGCACTCTGTCAGTGTTCTATTTTTTTTCCTTTAATAAGCTCCCTTGAATTTGTTTAGAAATGGAACCTTTCAACACAGGAAATAAAAAGTCTGTGTATCATGCTAAAATTATAAGGCTGGCATCAAACTAAATAAGATAAACAGTATTCATTAATCTTACCTAGATCCTCTTGCCTATAAAAGTACTTGTTCTGAGGGAGCCTCTTATTTTTTGAATGTGTATGAGAGGTTGTGGATGATGATGATGATAATGTGTGTGTGTGTGCGCGCACGCGTGTGTGCGTATGTGCAGATACATATGTCTATGTTCACACAGAGCCAAGAGGAGGACTTCAGGTGTCTGCATGGTCCTTATCTCTCCCTCTATCCCCTGACTCATTTCTTTGAGATGGGGTCTCTCACTGAACTTGGATCTAGGCTGGTGGCCAGTAAGCCCCATAGACCATCCTGCCTTCTCCTCCCTTTTCCTCCTGTCAGAGCATTTGTGAGGCTAGGCTTGACTTTGCATTATGTATGTGGGTGCTAGGGACTGAACCCAGGCCCTTGTGCTTACATAGCCAAGACTCTTATCTTTTGAGCCATCTCCCTAGTCCCAACTTCTTAATTTCAAAGGAATAGTTATCAAGTGTTTTGAAGTGTTGAAGACTATCAAGTATTTCCAAGTATTCAAGACATTCTAGTCCTAGACACATGCTTTCTCTTTAAGCAGGGTAATGGGAAGATATTTGAAAGCAGGATAACTTCCTCATTGGGTGATGCAATGTATTTTCATGGCATATTTATATGCCATGTGTTCAGCACCTAGAGGTGTTCATAAATATGTAAATTAAGTAACTGCCCTTATTTCATCTCTGTGTCTGGCAGTGCTAGACCTAATATCTTATACACCATTTGTGGTCTGCGCACTTCTTTTTATGGAACTGCCCACTGTGATGTCCTGCCCGCCTCCTGCTTCCTTCTGGACCTTCTGCGAAGTGCATCAAGGCAGTGAGGGAGGTTGTAAGGATGCTGGCTGTGAGCCATGGCCCATTTACCAGTGACCAAACTGCATTTGTGCTTATTGAGAGACCAGAGTGTGAAGTCAGATCTTTACCTCAAGCTTGGGGAAGAGAGAAGACATACACAGGAAGGTTACATAGCAGAAAAAGATTCAGTATGCTCCAAAGTCAGATGAAAATGAACTGGGGGCATAGGCAGAATAATGAGTCTAAAAATACCCCCTGAACTGCCTACATCGGATATGCATTCTTTTCTGTAAGAATGTTATTATTTTGTTTGGTTTGGTTGTTTTTTTTTTTGTTTTTTTTTTTTTTTTGTTTTTTTTTTTTTGTTTACTGTGAGAAAAATAGAGGAGTGACAGGTTACTGTAGAAGGGTCACTGGGAGAGATAAGAACAAAGAGCTTCTAGGGTTTACAAGACCTGGTTGGGTAGGACAATGGAGAGGAGCATAAGGAACAACCCCAATGATGCTGAAGTAGTGAGGAAAGAAGAGGTGGAGAGAGGGAGCAGATCAGCTTGGATGAGGGTGGGCCCTGATTGACGGGTTAAGGACCTGTGGTCAGAAATTTCACACCTGCTCTTTGGATGGTTTTATTTATTTACTCACTTATTTCTCTTAATTTAGAAGCACCAGGAGCCAGCAGGACTTGAGAGAGTTAGTGGCGCATAGACAAAGGGAAGGGCCAAAGGATCTGAGATGCTGAATAGGAGAGTCAGATCTTTGGTCCTTTATCTTTTACTGTGCTCTCTTTCAAAGGCTGTGGGACAGGAGTGGCTGTAGCCTGTGGGAAGGGCTCAGGTTTCTCGCACAGAGCCAGTGTTCTGGAAAGGGTTACCCTCACCCAGAATGTTTTTTTTCTCCTGTATCTAGAGGGAGAGCCATGTGTCTGGAAGAGATCTCAGAGAAAGTTGATGAAAGGATAGTATATTAGTTACTTTTCTGTTGCTGGGATAAAACTCCGTTATCAAAAGCAACTTACAGAACAATTCATTTCAGCTTACAGTCCATAAGAGTCGGGGAGGCATGGCAGCAGGCAGCAGGCTTGGTAGCTAGAGCAGAAAGCTGAGTGGTTACATCTTTAACAGCAAACACAAAACAGAGAATGAACTGGAAGTGAGGTGAAACTTAAAATCCCAAAGCCTGCCTCCAGTGACGTAGTTTCTTCATTCAGCTGCACCTCGCATATCCCCACCCTACAAGAGTTCCACCAACAGTGCTAGAAGCCCTGAGCCTGTGAGAGAAATTTCTTATTAAAACCACCACAGCTAGCCAGGTGGTGGTGGCGCACGCCTTTAATCCCAGCACTCGGGAGGCAGAAGCAGGCGGATCTCTGTGAGTTCAAGACCAGCCTGGTCTACAAGAGCTAGTTCCAGGACAGGCTCCAAAACCACAGAGAAACCCTGTCTCGAAAAAACAAAACAAAACAAACAAACAAAAAAACTCCACCACAGCTAGTGTTCTAGTTTACTTTTTATTACTGTGATGAAGACCAAGACTTGGCTTTCACTTCACACTACAATATACCATCAAGGGAAGTCAAGTCAGGAGCTTGGAGGCAGGAACTGGAGTAGAGACTGTGGAGGAGTGCTGCTTACTGACTTACTCAGCATGGCTTGCTCCGTTTTCTTCCTTATGTGTCCCAGAACTACCTGCTCAGGGGAAGGTGTGGTCCACAGTGAACTAGACGTTCCCATGTCAACCATTCATCAAGAAAATGCCACACAGGCCAATATGATGGGGCATTTTTCGCAGTTGAGGCTTCTTCTAATATGATTCTAGCTTGTGCCAAGATGACAAAGAAAACAAAACAAAAAAACCCAAACAAACAAAAACCCATAACAACCTAGTTAGCACAGATCGGAAAACTTTCTCTCCATTAGGAAATAAAGAAGAGGATAGGTAAGGCTCCGCACCCCTGCACACACACATAGGTGGTTGAGAACATCATACTTGGAGCTGTTGCAACCTTAGCTGGACCATGAGAACCGACCCATAGGTTCTGGGTACCAGCATCATAGAGCAAACAGAACTCTAGGCATTCTCCCAGATGTTTGAGGTATATGACTTCAACCCAGGGACACTAGGGAAGGATCTTCCCTGACGTCAGCTGTCACTTTGCTCCAGTGTTAAAGTACGTGAAGATGGGGTGTTCCTGTTACTTGGTTTTGGTTTTGAGACAGGGTCACACTTTGTAGCCCAGGATGACCTCAAACTCATGATTCTCTTGCTTCAGTCTCCCAAATGCTGGCATTACAGGCATTATAACTCCGGCCAGCTCAGAGCTCCTGTTCTTGTTGAAGCACTTAGGGTTGGTTTAGTTAGGGTTTCTATTGCTGTGATGAAACATGACCTAAAGCAAGCTGAGGAGTAAAGTGTTTATTTGGCTTATACTTCTATGTTACAGGTCTATCAGTGAAGGAATTGAAAACAGGAACTCAAACAGGGCAAGGACCTGGAAGCAGGAGGCTCCAGAGGTGCTGCTTACTGTCTTGATTTCCATGGCTTGCTAAGCCTACATTTTTATAGAACTCGGGACCATAGATGCCCAGGGATGGCATCACCCACAATGGATAGGGCCCTCCTCCATCAATCAGTGCTTTAAAAAAATGCCTTACAGACAGCTCTTATGAAGACATGTAGTACGATTAATAAAAATCCAAAGACAGAAATTGGGGTTCAACCTGAAGGTCAGAAAAGGAAAACAGCCAGCCCCTAGTTCCTACCTCTACCTCAGTCCAAATAGTCAGTCAGTCACTGGCTCTTATCTCTACATCAGTCCCGAATGGCGATCCTGCCTCCAGGAATCTCAGAATGAGACTGTGTGTGAGAGCTGTCTCCTCCTGTCTTATATGTCTCTACTGCCTGGTTTCTATGGCAAACTAGCAGGGCTACTGGAATTAAAGGTGTGTGTCACCACTGCCTGGTCTGTAAGGCTGACCAGTGGGGCTGTTTTACTCTCTGAACTTTAGGAAAGTTTTAGTTATTAAAATACAAATGAAATATCACTACAGAAGGATTTTCTCACTTAAGAATCCCTCCTGTCATCTAAGTCTAGCTTATGTCACATTGACATAAGACTAGCCAGCACAGTTGAGGACACCACTCAGTAACAAGAGCACCTGGCTAGCCCGAGATTCCGTCCCTTTTCCAGGTACCACCTCCACACAATGAGGAACCTGCGCATTTGGACAGTTATACTGTGTGCTGCTAGTATCAAGCGCTTACAATACCAGATGTCATATTCTATATAACAGTACATCCTTAAAGCAGCAGTGGTTACAGTGAAAAATTCCATAGCTCAGAGTGTGGGTGATCTGCTCCAGGCTTTGCAACCGATGAATTCCTAATAGCCAGCATGTATGCTGAGGTCAACAGTGCCTTCAAGGAAATTAGTAATGTCTTAGGGAATAAGGAAATGCATGGGCAGAGGGTACACATTCCTCTTTGTAGACAATATTTGGTGGGGCTATGATTCACCTTTTTCTTGTCTTAGTTCCTTGCTTCTCCAGGGAGCAAACGCCCCAGGCTGGGGCTGACAGAAGCATCAGTTACTTTGCTTGTTGCCTTGGAACACACCTGACAAGCATGACTCAAGAAGGGAAGGTGTGCTTGTGCTCCTGGTTGGGGGGAACATGGTTCACAGCAACAGGGAAGGTGTGCTTGTGCTCCTGGTTGGCAGGAACATGGTTCACAGTGACAAGGAAGGTGTGCTTGTGCTCCTGGTTCAGGGAAACGCAGTTCACAGTGACAGGGAAGGTGTGCTTGTGCTCCTGGTTGCGGGGAACACAGTTCACAGTGATGGGAAGTGTGGGCTGCCAGGAGTGTGAGGTGGCTGGGATCAGTGTGTCCACAGTTAAGAAACAAAGAGAAAGAGAGGAATTCTGGTCTCAGCCTTTCTCCCTTTTCCTTTTTATTTCATCTGGAATGTTAGTCTAGGGGATGGTGTTGCCCACATTTAGGGAGGGCCTTCTTGCCTCAGTTAAGCCTCTCTGGAAACTCCCTCACAGGCACACCAGAGGTGTGTCTCCTAGGTGATTCCAAATCCAGTCAAGCTCAGGGTGACAATGAGCTTTTCCAGGAATTTGAGAAGGTGCATTTCAGTCAGGCTCATCTGCACAATGCCTGGAGTTTGGAGTGGTTGCCTGGCCTGCCTGTGGTGGAAGACAGAATGGGAACTCTCTGTGGGGACCTGAGTGACCGCATCTGACCTTTCTCTACACAGTACTCCAACAACTGAAGGCATTTGAAGTGATAATAGTCACTTTAATCTGCCAAGCTAACCAGACATTCTAAGAACCCCTTCCCAGTGTGAATGGAGGACTAGAGTAATAACTTGTACTAGGCATTAATTATGGGCCAGCCTCTAAGTCAAGCAGTGACAATGCAATAACTTGTTTGAATCCCACAAGCACTGCTTCCTAACTTACTGCCAAATCGAGTTTAGGCTTTGTAGACTGTCCTGAGACCAAGTTCCAGCTCCATAATTGTTTCTTGTGTAAATTTGGATGAGTAGGTTAACCTAGAGCCTTGGTATTCCTGATAGCTGCTTAATCAGCTTTCTTTGGTTAATAACATTAATACCACAATATATGTAAATGATAAAGGAAGTTTGATTTAGTTCATGGTTCTTGAAAAAGTCTTTTACACCCGAGTCTATGAGAGTCATTCTGTATTCAAACCATTACAGGGTGTATGGTGTATTGATGATACTGCATCCCATCTCCCCATTTACAGATCTGGCTTAGTCTTTGTGTTCCACTAAACTGTCCTGAACCCGTTGCTGCTTGTTAGATGACACATGTGGTCAGGAAATAGCCGTTGACTTTTCTTATTATTTCCCTGGCTTCACTATGGATTTTCTCCATTAGAAGCTACCTCCACTCAAGAGGGGATGGAAAAGGTACATTTTTTCAGTGTCATACTGCTTGATTGTAATCTTCTAGGTCTATCTAATCTATTGTTTCCACTGGTTTGAGTTGCTATCACCTTCTACATGGGGACAAGGATGGAATGACCATTTCACGTTCATCCAGTCTCTAGCTATGGCCATGTCTTAACACTGAGAAGGTATGGCTGTGTTTCCAAATAGAAAGACCTGTTAGAGGCCAGTGAAGACTGATTTTTTCTGTGGCATGGGAAAGAGGCTGGTATATGGTTGATTTAATCCCCTGAAGCCCATGCTCAATATAGCTTTGATCTCATGGAGATGGAAGATCTTGGGGAGAATGGAGCAAAGAGAATTAGGGATCAGCAGTTGGTAACAAACTCTCCTGCTTCGTCATTGGCTTGGATTACTAGGAGCGCCAGCTGCCTGCAACCCTGGGTGGGTCCTTGAAGAAAATAATGTGGCCAAGATCAAGCCAGAAAATTTCATCAAATGCAAGGCCAGGCTCTTGGCAGGGAAAAATAATAAGGACGCTCATTATTTTTTTTCCTCTCTCAAGAAAAGATGTATCTGATATTGCAACTGGGAGAAAGCATCTTAAATCTTGCTTCAGATTTCTTCTTACTCTGAGGGCCTAATTTTTAAAATTTCAATATTATTATTTTAATTATCTTCATTTTTAATTCTTGAAGAACTTAATATAATGTGTTTTGATCATATTCTCCCCTCCCCCATCTCTCCCAGATCTATCTACCTTTCCTACCCACACAATATTTTTTTTTTCTTTTTTTAACCCATCAAGAACAGTTTGTGCCACCCATATACTCCTGGATGCATGGCTTTCACTGAAGGGTGGTGAACCCACAGGGGGCGGCACCATTAAATAGAATGGTCTCTCCCTCCCAACAGCTGTCAAGTGTCAATAATTCCTTAGCTAGGGGTTGGACTTCAGGCCCATCCCCTCTCTTCATGCTGGATTTTATTTGCCCCAAGGCCCCACAGGTCTTGAACATGCTGTTTCGTTTGCTGTGAATTAATATGCTCAACTTTCCCACTGTGTCCAGAAAACTCTTGTAGCCACGGCTCTACAGCAGCCACGGCTCTACAGTAGCCATGGCTCTTGTAGATTACGGGCTCTACAGTCCTTCCTCCCTTTTCACCAGATGATCCGTGAACCTTGGGAGGAGATTGTACAATACAGGTGTCCTGTTTAGAACTGAATATTCTACAGGCTTTTTTCTCTGCATCTTGACCCATTGCTGGTCTCTATGTGAACTGCCATCTACTGCAAAATATTAATAGTAGTAGTAGTAGTAGTAGTAATAATAATAATAATGAAGCTTCACTGATATACTAATCTGTGGATCTAAGAATGAGTCAGGAAGAGTCAGTTTAATATTGTGTTCATTTAGCAGAGTAATAGTAGTACATTCTTCCCTGGGGCCTGCGACCTGTTTAGTCTCAGGTTCTTGGCCCCAGAAAAGGTGCCAGGCATGGGTTTCAAACTATTGAGTGGCCCTTAAATGTAATCAGGAGGCAATAGCTAACTCCCGTGATATTCATGCCACTACTGCACCGGTGGACACGCCTTGCCAGGCTGATCATTGATATAGTTCTCCGGGTTCACAATTGGATAAGAGTAGTGGCTTTCTTTCTCCTCTGGTAGCTTGCATGGCACTGTCAAGCACTATGAAAGATGTCAAGTAGGGACGAAGCTTCCCCATGAGAAGCAGCTTGATTTTGCCATGCTCTGCGTGTGCGGTGTCTTCAACAATAAGGTCTTACAGTCACGTTGTAGAGGATAACCAAAAGCAATGTCAGTAGAAAAGTAGAAAATGGGGTTTCTATTGGACCTCATTTCCCAACAAATACAAAAAAGGTAACCCATTCTTGTCAGTAGGTTTTTTATTTACTATCTTGTGGCTTCCAGTAGAGACACTGTTGCTCCATTATAGGGTAATTTCATTTTAAGTTTTATATATGTGGATTGTATATTTTAGGAAGCTTCTACAGTCATAGGTTTCCCTATGATTTTTTCTAAACATCTTTAAATGTTCGTTGTCCCTCACTCTATTCCTTCCTGTATCCTGGCCTTCCATATTCGCTCCATTATACCCTTTCTGTACTATAATTCTGCTATAACTGCTATTTCTTTGTGTTTCATCTCTCTCTTATTATTTTAATTTTTGTGTGTCATGTGTGACAATATGTGTGAGTGTAGGTTCCTATGGAGGCCAGAAGAGGGTGTTGGATCCTCTGGAGCTGGTGTCACAGGGAGTTGTGAGCCATCTACTGTGGGTGGTAGGAACCACACTCAGGGCCTCCTCACTGAGAAATCACTGTAGACCCTTGGGTCCCATTCTTCACAACCGTGGTAGCATGTAATTATTATATAACTGTGGTAGAGAGTGGCACTATTAGGAGGTGTGGCTTTTCTGGAGTGGGTATGGTCTTGCTGGAAGAAGTATGTCACTGTGGGGGCAGGCTTTGAGGTTTCCTATGCTCAGGATACAAAAGAGACACGTCGGTTCTCTCTATGTTATGATCTTAGCAAAAATCTGGGCAGTTCTTAAGAATGTGTATAGTTAGAATACTCTGGGTATCAGGCTATCACACCAGCCACATAATTTTCCCTTTTAGGTGACTGGACAGAAAGCTACTTAATGCAATTTAAGATGTTCTCTGAAATAATCATGGTTAAAGAATGCAACAAGACACAAAGAAATATCCCTAAAAAGGAAATATGTAGGTCTAAACATGATTAATAGAGAGTATAGGTGCTATGGCAGCAAAGGGTTAGGGAAACCAGCAGCAAATTCTTACTTCTGGCAACTGAGCATTATGAATTGGGGAAGAAGGTAGAGCTACGGGCTTTTCATGTATCACTACTGAGTGTTGTGAGGATGCCACTTTTTTTTGAAATAGGAGATCTCGGTTAACATGTTGATTTTGAGGGTTCCTATTCTTAGATAATTTTTTTAAAAATCATATTTTAAGAACTTCAATGGTGATGCTTAAGCATTTACATAGTGTGATTTGGGAAGTATATTTCAGTTTTACTAGAAACTGTTGAGGTTTTCATGGAGATTGCATTGAAATTACAGGCTCATTTGTGGGGGAATGATCACATTTTACTGGTATTTAGCCATCTGATCTAGGAATATCATAATGGCCTCCAGTTTCCATGTTGTTGCTTTTATCTTAGAATATGGTTTATAGCTGATGCAGAGATCCGCAGCTAAGCACTGGGTGGAGCTCCCAGAGTCCAGTCAAAGAGAGAGAGGAGCTATAATATGAGCAGAGGGGTTAAGACTGCGATGGGGAAACGAAAGAAACAGCTTACCCAAACTAGTGGGAGCTCACTGACTCCAGACTGATGGCTGGGGAACCTGCATAGGTACAGTTGTGTGGCTTGGGCAGTTTGTGGGACCAGTATTTATTCCTAGTGCACGAACTGGCTTTTTGGAGCCCATTCCCTATGGAGGGATACCTTGCTCAACCTAGATACAGTGGGGGTGCTTTTGTCCTGTCTCAATGTGATCTGCCAGACTTTGTTGACTCCCCATGGGAGGTCTCACCCTCTCTGAAGAGTGGATAGGGGGTGGGGGTGGGAGGGGATAATGGAGGGAGCTGGAGGAGGGGAGGGAGAGAAGACTGGGATTGGTATGTAAAGTAAAAAAGATTGTTTTAAAAATAATATGAAAAGATTAAAAAAAAAAAGAAAATGGTTTATAGTTACTACAAATAACATTTCTGCTAGGTTTATCTGCAGGCATGTTTACAAATCACATGTGCCCCTGGGGGTGAGAAAGCACAGTTAATGCTGTAACGCTTGCTCCTGAGTATGAACCCCTTCACATATGAATTGGGAAAGTATGGCTTCCATGTAAGTCTGGGTTTGCCTGAGGCAAGTCGCGCATTCGTAGTCACCCAGTAACAGAAATCTGTCAATGCTTGCTCCGCCCAAGACAGGAGAATGTGCAGATTTGGGCAAATAAAGACACAGCCCTGACTCTTGAGTTCACACCCGCCAGGAAATGGAGCATCAGTTCACACCACCAGTTCCCACAGACGGTCACCAATGTCTAAAGGGCAAACCCATTTGTACAGAACTGGGATCTGGTTATTATTTTTTGGAGGTGCACGTTTTAAGACAGGATCTTGTGATGTAGCTCAGGTTGGATTTGCACGCTTGGTCCACTTTTCTCAGTCTCCCAAGAGCCTGGGGATTGTAGCCATGAGCTCCAAGGCCAGGTGAATAATTTTCTGTTAAAAAAAAAAAAAACTTAAAATTTTTTTTTCCGATGAAGTCTGTTTGGTTAAACATTAGAAGGATTATTAAATGTCTTCCAAAGGTTGAAAATGGCAGCCTTCTGTGTCTGACGGATCATTACTGAAAGTGTTTCCTCTCCTAGCTCATTTTAAAGCAGCTTGGAATTCTCAAAGGTAGGCACGACCTAACCACTAAGGCTATCCCAAGTATGCAGGGATACTAAATACACTCATGTTGATTTCTGCAATCCCTCTGGGTACAAAGATTTTTCTTGTATGAAGAACACATGATTAAGAGTTCTTTTAGGCAGTAACCTCTTGAGGTCCTCTCTGGCTGCCATCTTGGAACAGACGGTTCTGTTTTCTTTTATGACAGGAACAAAGTAAGAACTAGTGGGAAGGACACTTTTCCTCTTTGGGATTTATCTGGTGCTAATATAAAGTTTTATGGTTTCCTTATCTCCACCTCACAGAAGTATTCAGAGCACCTAAGAAGAGTACCACTGTAGACTGCCACCAACATTCACAAATGAAGAATGGCATAAAAATTCATGTGACAAACACATCCCGATTCTCTTGTGGCACTTAGAGTGATAAACAGGGGACATAGGTTCAAAAACAAAGCCCCAAGCCCTGTGTTCATAAGTAGAAGAACATGACGCTGTTAGAAGGGAAAACAGCCATTGTTCCTCTGGGTTCACAAACTTGAATCCTGATAATCATAACCATTTTATTTGGGAATTCATGGGAAATTCAGAGAGTTTATAAACTCGGTTTCTAAAGTCTTTTCAATTCTTCGTGTTGGTTATTGTGTTCTTGGACACTATAGCATATATCATGGTCTTTGCTTCCTGTTTAAAATCAAATTCTCAATCTGTTTTCCCCTGTATCTCTTTATAGCATTACATTCTCTTTCTCCATCCTTGGATGACCCCTTCCTCCCCACTGGTCCTTTACTGACTACCTAAGTTCTGGGGTTATTTGTATTTGTAAAGCTCAAAAGCTTGCATCCCACATATAAAAGAAAACACACAGGGTCTGTCTATTTTGGGTCTGGGTTACCTCACTCAAATCAAGGAACACATCATCAAGATAAAATATTTATTTGCTGAGAGCTTTAGTCCAGAATACTGCCTGATCTACTTTTACACAAAGATCAAGCGGATTTGCGACTGTGTGTGGCTGGCTGTCACAGCCATAGCTTTTCAGAGGGACAGGGACATGTTTCTAAGACTGAATGCAGGATGATTTGGGGGGGGGGGAGAATTAATATGTAATTTGAATTCAGACGACAAGCTTAAAAAGAAATATCCCGCTTGGAGAAGCATTCTGAAATATCTCTGGGGAATACATTTCTTTTATTAATCCAGTCAGCCACTGGATGTCATTCTCCCAATTTAATTACGTTTATCTGCCAATGGGTGATTCTGTTCCTTATGCATGTAATTTTAGTCGGTGCAAATGGTGATGGCAAACAATTGTCCTGAGGGAGATAATTGCTGTTATAATTATTTACTCGTGCAAGTTAGCCGTGTTTGCATTTTACCTCAGCCAGATGATCTGGAAATGGGAGCGAGAGAAGACATCTCCCAGCTCTTGGACATTCTCTAGATGGAATATCTAGTGCTAAGTACTCTAAGTATGTCACCCTGCGAATCCTCACGGGCTTCCTAGGCTTGCCACAGTGACCTTGACACTACTGATGAGGGAATCAAGATTCAAACCCAGGTCAGCAGGCTGGTACAAAATGATCTGTACAGGCTGCTGGTGCTAAAACGAGGTGACGTCTTTGTATAGTAGAGGGCTGATGAGGCTGCTCAGGGTGGTTAAGGGTGCTTGCTAGTGAGCCTAATGATCTAAGTCTGGTACCCACGTGAGAGGAGAGAAGTGAATCCTGCAGGCTGTTCTCTGACCTCCACACATATGTACTCAACACACACATAGATAGATAGATAGATAGATAGATAGATAGATAGATAGATAGATAGATAGA
>JABTXL010000003.1:5790755-5815050 GCA_025134845.1 Neodon shergylaensis | reverse complement strand
AGATAGATAGATAGATAGATAGATAGATAGATAGATAGATAGATAGACGATAGATAGATGATAGATTGATAGATGATAGATGATAGATAAATAAATAGATGGATGGATAGATAGACGATAGATAGATAGATAGATGTAATTACAAAGTTAAAAGGTATCCTAGTGCTTACGAGATTGCTGCTGTCACCTTAGGTCCTCTTACTTCTGCAATCAAGCCCTACCTGCATTCACATCCTCATTTCCACTGACAGTTGAACATCATACACTGGTCCTGAACGATACACATCCTACATCTAGGAGATATGGTAGATATCCCACTTAGCCAATTATTTGGAATTCTCTTCTCTCTGCAATCCCATCATCCTTGCATCCCTCCTATTCCATAGGAGCCCTTGGATGTTCAGGGCTCTCGTGTCTTTTTCTCGAGCTCAGACTCACTCTTTATAATTCTAGGCTAAAGTCTTATTTGGGTACAGGGCCTTGTTAAACTTCTCAGAGAGTACAAGGCTCTGTGCCAGGTGCTGGATGAATATGCTTTGAAGAAGTATCAGATCCATGAAGAAATAACTAGCTGATGTTGAGAAGGTAGCCGAACATTCAGGTGCAATGGAACTGGCCATGCGGTTTATCTGAGAGACTCTCTTGAGGTTGTGGCGTCTCTCATCGCTATCATTTGTTGACTTCCCTGCCTCTTTAGATGATTTCAGTATGTTTTAGTGCTGTGGCATGCTGAGAGAGAGTTTGAGAACTTCTTTCAGAAAATGTGGCATTATCAACATCTTCCTCCCATCTCTCTCCTTCCCCTTCCCATGCAAAGATCTGGAGAAAGGAATGAGGGGTCCTGTTCTTAGGGGAGAGGTGAGATGTTCATGAAGAGGAATACTGCTTAGTGGCCATCTCTGCATTTGAGGGTTGGGGCTCATAAAGCAATTGCTTACAGTGTGTGTGTGTGTGTGTGTGTGCACGTGTGTGTGCGTGTGCATAGTAGTTACTGGTCATGTCAGCACTCAAGCTGGCTGACTTTTCACTTTCCAACTAGGATGGAGTGGTACAGGAGGACACTGGAGACACGAGGCCATGGAAGAGAGAGGCAGGGGCAGTGTTTGAGAAGTGACTTTTACACATAACTAGGAACGGCCCTGTTTAGATTACCCAACTCAGATGACATTGGAAATGTAGGGCTCCTCGGGGGCTTTCTGACTGCAGGAGTAGGTACTTGCTACATAGAAATGAAATCCTTGGCTGTTAACTTGAGGTGCCAGTCAAAGAAGAGTGCCAGAACCTAGGCAAGCTCCTTGGGATTGAATCTCCCTTCAGTCAGGCCGGGTGAGGACTGTCTCCCCCACACTAACCATGACTGGCGAAGGCATTAAGTTCTGCCATAGGTAGTGTGGAAAACAAATACTGCTCTTCTCTTTGGCTTCCACACCTCCTCTTGGAGCCAAGTTCGGGGTGCGGGAGAAGGGATGCGAGAGTGAAAACCTCCCCGCCACTCAAGGACCCCAAGTGCCTGACCTGCACCTACAGTGGGAATTGTGTGTGACTGGAATATGAGGCCAAAGCTTCCAAATGAGTAGGATTAGGTCTTAACAACAGAAGTGTATTTCCTTTATTAAGTAAAAATGACTGAAAGCTGAGGAACTGACCGAGAAGCCACCGTAGAAGAAGGCTACAGGAAACACAGAGCTGATTTCTATGTAGATGGTGAAGGATGATACTTATCATGACGTTTATTCCTTTGTCCCCACAGGGGACACTGTGGCCAGACATAGCTGAGCTTGTCAAGATGTATCCCAAGTAGGCTGTCACTTTCTATTTCAGGGCCACAGAGAGCCTGAGGTTCAGTGTGAGATCTGACTTGATAACCTGGCAATGTAATAAGCATCTGAACCAGGAGACCAACTGATCACTGCTCTTTCCACTGAGCCACCCAGCTTTCCCAGCGCATAGTGCCTGCTGTGTGCGGGGAACTTTGCAGACTCCTGTTGGAGCTTTACCCAGACTTTAAAGATGACATACATCCAAATGCAATTAATTAACCATCGAGAGCACGTATTCCCAGGGAGCACAGGACACCATGTGCAGCGTGAGACCAATCAGAGTCAGTGGGGGTCTCATGTGTTCTTTAAGACTCTTCCTCAATCCTGCATGAATCCCATTTTATGCTTCCTCTCTTAAGTCGTTTTCTGGGCGATTTTTCTTCCTAAGTTCAATCCACCAATATATTCTGAGAAAATGCCTTACTATAATTGATCCTTCAGAAGTCATGTTTCTGGGCACAGCTGTGTTGGAAGTTTCCAGTGTCCTGTTTAGCAGGAATGCTTCCTTCTGTAGCACTGTGTTATATCTAATCATTGGCATAAATCTCGAGGTCGGTAGTGATGGTTTTAGAAATAGGAGCAGTAACTGACATTTTCTTTGGGCTGTTCTGGCTTTTTTAAAATCCAGTTTTGAACATTGATTTCTCTATGACAGTATAGTCTGCTCAATGCGGAACAACTCTCCAAGGAACTTAAAGCATAGGACAGAAGGAGGGGTGTGGATTTTAAATGTAAAGGGTCTCCACACCCACTTCATTGAGAAGACTTTGCCCCATTGGTCCTTGTTGCCATGGAACAGAGAAACTTCACAGGAAAAATGCTTCCTCTGCTTTGTAGAGGAGGACTTCAGTCACATCAAGCTCAAATCCAAGAGGCTGCGAAGTGTACTGGACACAGGAGCCTTTGTACTTGTTACCCTGCTGTAGTATTCTTGGTGGTTTTCTTATTTTAGCTCTTAATTATTGCACAATGGATAGGGGAGTGGGATACTAGAAGATGCAGCATGGCCTCCATTGGGGACTCTGATGAATGCATGTCCACAGACTCCACAGCTGGAGGGGCCCAGGAAGGTTACAGCACCTTTCAAAAACTTTCCAGAAAAGAAGTCAGTCTCTGCCCCGCACATTAACTGTAGACAAGAATATGTGCTGCAGAAGCTTCGTAGGCGATCCTTAAGTAAAGAAAACAAAGGACTCTGAAAAGTGGCTACTCAAGTGGCTCTGAATCCTTTGGAGGCCATAAAAGAACCTGTTTTTAATCCAGCTGAACATAACACTTCTGCGTATGACTAGCAGAGACTGGTGCAAAGGTGAAAACGAATCTTAGGATGGATGAATGTATATCTGGTTCTAGACCATGGTCACCCATGATTGCTCATAGCGCCTGTAGAAGAGATGGCTGTGGGCTGAGAGATGGCTCATTGGTTAAGAGCACAGGCTGCTCTTCCAGAGGTCCTGAGTTCAATTCCCAGCAACCATCTCTTTTCTCTGAATTATTTGGATAACTTCCAGGACTAATCTCTCATGTATTATTAACCTCTGTATTAGGAATCTATTGACTACAAATAAGAAAGAGTGGTTTTAAAAAGATTAAGCAGAGGGGAGGTAATTCTGTAAGTTTCCAAGCACCATCATCCAAACAACACCAAACCCCTAATAAACAAGCGAAACAAAGAGAAACTCCCTGGGTACCACATGTGTAGATGTTGTATGGTAGCAACATCTCTCTGCCTTTTTTCACCTCCTCTGACTTTCCAGTGAAGGTGAAGCCATCTTCCTTAGGAAGAAAACACTAACCACTTTTTCAACTGATTCAGCATCTTTTCACATCAGGATGGAGGATGTTGAAATTGCATTTTCTTGGGACTTCTGTGCTAGAGAGGATAAATCATGTTGACTCATGAAGATTAAAAACAATCACATAAATAACTGGTCCACGCTGAAGAGGAGTCTCAAGGACCCATTGGTGTGGTGATCAGACCTTTAAGGAAGGTTGAACTCATTGTTTCCTTAAAGTCTGGAGCAAAAAGACAAGGCAGGGATGAGATGGGTACAATCTTCAAGGGATGCTGGCTTGATAAGCTTTATTTGCGGGTGAGTCTAATTGCAAAGGACAACCAGTATGGAGGGGAAGATCTGGGCTGGGATGAGCAAGAAGAAAGTGGGTGAGTAATCAGAGCTAGCCCCACTCCTGTGACACATCCAGGCAATTGCCTGGATAAGTGGCACAGACTGGATCTGGAAGCACCTGTCCCTGGAGCTCCAGGCTGGCTGCAGAACAGGACAGGAACATCTCTAAGGTGCAGGCAAATGACAAGATAAACTCGCCCAACCTGCACATGGGAAGTTGGAGTCCAGCCAGTGAATAAGAATGTGGAAGTGAAGCTTATTGGGGAGAAGTTTGGTAAGGTATAGGAAGGCAGCTGCTGCTAAATCCATGGTGAGTCACAATGATAGAAAGGGTGGTGAAGGATGGGTTGTGGAAGAAGATGAGAAAGTCAGAGTAGTGCAGGCTACTGCGTCTAGGGATGGTTGTTCAAAACCTGTTTCGACACCAGTATCTATTGAACACTGTATTGAACAGTGCAGGTGTATTGAGCCGACGATATTGCCCCCTCTCCCACACTGATACGGTGGGGGTGTCAGAGAGGAAACTGGAAGGGGCGGTGTCAAGGGCAGGACCGCTGAGGCATTCACAGCAGCTATATCAGAGCAGTGGAATCTAATTCCAGCATCAGGTTGTGGGAGCAACAAACAATAGCCATATTTGTTCAGAGCCCTGAATTTGGGACCTTCACGTGCATCTTCACTTACACGCCAGTGCAGCTGTCTTAAAGCCATCAGCAGTGTTTCTACTTTGCAGATGACACCGGGGCTGTATCATGTCAGATCGCTTGACTGGCATCATATGGGTAGCAAGTGCTGGGGGTCGGGGGGAGAGGATCTGGATTTGGGTCCATTTTGACTCCAAAACCTGTGCTTTTGGGCCATATGAAAGCCCAGAAATAGAGACTACACTCAGCTAGAAGCCGAACTCTGTTAGGCTAGCTCTGCTCAGAGACACAGGAAAAGACAACAGAGTTTACAGCATGAGACAGAGGAAGAATTAAAATAGTGCTTTTAATATAATTTTCAGCAAATGTACAGTATATACTCTATATCATGTATCTCTAAACTGCTCATCTGGAAAATATAAGCTGCAAAAAAAAAATACAGACTACCTCGCTCAGAATCTATTAAGTGTGTGCTTTTCTTCCTCTTCTCTTCTGGGAACCTGGATTTTTACACCCTTCTGTTAAAGTCCGGTCTCTGGTGGTTTCTTTGGAACTGTTAAGAGTTAAGAGTGTTCCATCAGAGAAGTATCCCCCAAAAGGGGAAGGTTTCTAAAGCATCTCAGAAAGCCATCCCTCAGAAGCTAGAAGAGAGACAGGCCAAAGGAAATTTGCACATCAGGTCAACCTTGCTTCTTAGGAATGATGCCCCCTCTGGAGGGCTCCTGAGCACGTGACACCCCCTTAGTCCTTGTCATGGGCCTGTGCTTGAAGCCTCAAAGGACCAGACACTGGATCATCCACATGGGACCCCTTGGGTTCCCGGGCAGCGCAGCGCTATGTCAGGCCTTGAGGTCTGTGAGCGATAGTGGTGGCGGCGGTGGCAATGGTAGGCTCTGCCATCAGAGAGGGCAGCCCTCAGCTTCGCACGAAGGAGTCTTCTGAAGGTGACTCAGGGCAGGTTTTCTCAGTCTCAATGTCTTGGTACTCTGTGCCTAAAGGGGAAGGAGGGAAGAAGAGCCAAGAGGAAAAAAGAGATGGATCTTTTCTTCATTTCCTACTTTCTATTAGACTTACATCATAGCGTCACTGCTTTCATGTGAGAAGGATGTGCAGGAAGGAACGGCGGTAACAGGCTAGCTTTCTCTCCAAGCCCAAGAGCATCTATGGAGGCTCGATCTCTCAAAGCCTCTCAAAGCATATTTATCTGTACTCTCATATCAATATTCATTGTGGGAGCGAGCAGATGTACCCCCAACCTGACTTTTTTCTTTTACCTAAGTCACCAGTAATTGATCTTGTGTCCAAGTGTTACTTGGACCCAAAGAGTCACTCTATGTCTTTATTAAAGAGCAGGCTGGGTGCCAGGGAGAACCACTTGAGCCACAGTCATGCTTTCTCCTGTAGTACTGGGGACAAGTTCACCGTCCATTCATCCAGACAGTCACTGCGTCTCAAGTGAAGCAACCTCCTCACTGCGGCCAGGTCTGAGGAAATGTCACGCCTCCATAAGTGATGCTGTGACTTTATTTGAAAGGTATTAACAATTTAACTCATCCCTGTGGCAATCTGCAAGCCATGCAGGACTCATTCATGGTGACAGGTGACTTTTTTTGTTCAGGGACAGGGAAACGGAGACCATAGAAACCCCTGGCTATTGATCTGTCCTCTTTCGATTTTGACCTGTTAGTTTAAAAGGTGACAACAGTCTCCACTCAGCACTTTGAAGCTGAGACTTGGCCCATCGAGAAAGAAGCCCATGTTCTGGGCTTGACTTTTTGCAAGGTTCATGTTCTTACAGTCTTGGGAAAGCTCACTGGAGAAGAACTCCCCAGAGGATTCTTTTTCCAAAAGCATCATGTCAGAATGCCAACTCCACAGAGGGAGAGGAGGAATGGGACGGAGGAAATGCACGTATGGGTTGGCACTGCTCTTTGGGGCAGGGCAGGAGCGAGAGCGGGGGCTGCTTCTTACTCAGCACAACTGGCTGGGAAGCGTTTGGTGTGGCTAAGATGGAAGAAGACAGGCTTTGCAAGGTCTCTACTTGTTAGAGCAAAATCGGCTTTCTCATTTTACAGTCCTGGGTTAGCAGGCAACCTTTCACAGAGATCTTAACTCTAGCTCTCGGCTCATTTCTCTGGCAAGCTATCAACTCACAGTGGGAGCAGGACAGTCTTGTATCAGCACCCTGTCCCCTCGCCATCCCTCCTCCTTGTAGAAGGATGTTCTGCTGACTTCTAGGTTCCCACTTTGGCGGTTGTGTGCTGGACTAGAAAGGGCCCTAGTTCAGCAATCAGGAAGACCTGGTCCTGACTCCTGATGACCCTAACTAGCTGGTGAGCTTGGGAAACTTGAGTTTTCTTGGCCCTCCTTTTCTGATCTGTAGAGAAGGGGCAAATGACTTACCTGTTAGGGATACCCCAAGTGGGCTATTGGGGTCAACTGGGATTCTGCATTCTTGGTCCTGGCACACAACTGGGAGGCTCAATAAACAAGAGCCCCCCAAGCCCTTCTCCCTTTATGGTCTGGATTTAAGCTCAACCTGTGTTTTAGTTGTATTCTCTTCTAACGCACTCCCTGCATTGCACCGCCCTACTTCAGTTTATGGCCTCAGATCATAAATCAAACATTCTTGCCAAATTTGCCTCCACGAGAGCCGCCTCCTATTTGATTAGCATGAACTTAAGAAAAACAGTAAGGGGACAGCAAAAAAATTTCAGCCTACCGAATGTCACATCTCCCCAAAATTGGCTATATTATTCCATTTGCTCATAGCAAAAATAATAATCACTTCTATCTTATGGAAAAATATTCAAAATGTATGCTTATTATCAAGCCCTGATTGTCGACTTGAGCTGTTATTATAAAAATGGAAATGTCTGGATGCTCGGCTTTTTCAAAGGCAGCAGTCTGGAAAAAGTAAGACACAGTGTATGCTTAACATGCCTGGAGCCCCTGAGTCAGGGCTGAGCGTACGAGATGGACGTGACCGGATCTGGTAGGAGGCAGAGGTTGGGAGCTCCTGCCTGGTACTGAGAATAATCTCCAGGACTCTTGATCCATTTCAGAATGCATTCCTTGTTTCCCTTTGCCTGCTCATCTTGGGTGGAACACCTTGTATACATGGACCACTGGGATAAGGGATAAAGAACACCCATAGCTAAAAGAGGGAGAGTAGACACTCTCTTCAGAATCCAGCTGCTATGGTGTCCTGCTTATTATACCAGGGGGCATATAAGAGTGGGAGGCCTAGTTTATTTAAGTCAGAGACTTTGAGATTAGGTGTTTCCTGGAGGCAAGGAATGAATGAGGCTTCCTTATGTCTACCTTGGTAGGGAGGGAACACTCATCACGGTTACCAAGAGGCACTTTGGACTCATGCTTGGGTTTGAATTTCGGCTTTTCTCATGACCTTGAGCCAATTCTGCATCCTTCCAAGTCTCATTTTCGTCCCCTGTAAAATAAAACTAGCGATAGAGCCTGCCTCACAGGGTTAGTGTTAAGATTAAACGTGTTAATGCATGAAATCAGTTCAGCCCAGCAGCTAGTTCAGAGTAAGTACCCGATAAGTGTTAGAGACTGTTATTATTAGCAATTACTAGTGCTTACCAATTATTCTCCCTGACAGATTGATTAGCTCTGGAGTGCCAATGTTTTATGTTGGTGCTGAAGAGGGAGAGGAGGGAAAGGGCTTGAAGACCCATTCGGTATCTGGATCCACTCCTCTTTCCCTGTTTCCTATATTTCTCCCTCATGTGTCTGTATCCATCATTTAAGGGGGAAAAAGTTGGGTCAGTCTAGTTGAAATGCCAAATGTCAGGCTGGAAGGGATGGTAGGCTCTATAGTTCAAATTCTTAACTGCACCCAAGAGAAAAATAAAGTTGCCCTCAACTCCGAAGTTGGACAACAAAGGGGCACTTTGTTCCTCGTTGGAAACAAGTGAGATGCTTGAATTAGATTGCTGTGGTCAGGGACATTAGAGTTGATGTTCACCTACTCTAGGACCCTTTGGAGAAATGACTCAGTCAATGCTATGGCCAATATTCAGGTGCCAGATGCGCCCTACCTATTCAGAATGGATGGTATCTCCAAGACATATAGTGCTGCCTCAGCAAACCATGACCTTCCTTTCAGCCATTAATTGTTTTTGTAAATAAAACTTTATTGGTACACAGCTTGGGCATTGTTTCACTTATTGCTCTGAGTTGATCTGGGTTGACAACACAGGGTAAATAGTTTTGACAGTTTGCTGGCCTAAAAGTTTTGAAGGATTTTACTAGACAGTCCTGAACAAGAGTAATGTGTTGTCCTTGCTTTGGTGACTCTGTGTATGGTGATAGGAGTGATTTTTTCCTTCATCTTTTTAGTAGGTACCCGGGAGACACCCACTGTTATTTAGTCTCCAGGATCCCCTCTTCTCTTTCTCTCTCCTCTTTGATTACTGCAGCTATCAATCAAAGCTTGCTATCAGCATGAGTGGGCTCTGAGTCATTTCTCATATGCAGACAGAACCTGGCTCGGAATGTTCTTTTGTTTGTGTTAAAATCTGTCCAGCTTACTGAGCTGTGAGCTCTTGGAGGAGAGGAGCCATGCACCTAGCTTATAGGGTGGCACACAGCCCAATAGTTTAGATAAGGGAATGAATACATCATGTTCAAACACTACATCCTTGAGAAAAACAAACCCTGCAATGAAAAATTATGCTAGCATAGATGGTCTCTGATAAGTCTAAGCTCTTGTCTTCATTTCCGAGGCAGGCAAATACTCCTGAGGTATGAAACCGTCTTTGCTTATCTGAATTTCCCCGTGTAGGTTTACCAGGTCATGTTGATCCTGCCATGGCGTAGGAGTAGCTGAGATTCCTTACAGGTGTGAAGAACAAGGGAGACAATGTAGAGTAAGGGGTTCCAGAGGTTCCACAAAGAAGTGGTCCCTAACAAAGGCCTGCGAGCAACAACTTTGGACTGCCAGCCTGGCTCATGAGTGGCAGTAATACTCTAGAGGAGCTGGGACCCACAGCCTGTCACTTTGGGTCAGCTGCCCTATGAAATTGGGTTTTGAGTCAGAGAGAGTTTGGTGTGGATTGGGTGAGGCAGGACATAGTGAATGAGGAGAGAAAGCAGAAGGAAAAAGGCTATGGTTGGATCCCAAATAAATTTCCTAAACCAGAATGTATTTCACCACCACCCTGTCTTGAAAAACGTGGTAGCTCTTATGTATTCGACCTGGGTTCTTAACTTAAAGGCAAAGGTTAATTGTGTGAGTGAAAACCCAGAGGAACTGCCCAGGCTCCCCATTTTTGGTCCTGCCCCTGACTTCTGGCCAGAGAGCTGGCTGGCCCATCCATCAAAATAACCAGACTAGAACAGTAATGGCCATGTTAGACTGGGTGGGGGGGAAGGGGAGAAAGCCTCTCACCTGCGTCTCCCTGCTCATCACAACCAAACCAAACACACAGCAAAAACAGAGCAAGACTCCAATAAACAGCAACGGTAGCTTCCTTATTCCATCCTTGTCTGTCTGTATGATCAGAGAGTTGATTCCCACATACTGATATTTATTATTCAATGTGACTGAGTAATGCTTTAAAAACTGTCATGTAGATCTTAGGACACATCCCATGGTTGACAAGCTGGCGGTTGGGGGGGGGGGATGAGAGAACCACTCTTCCCCAGGACCAGAAGCAGCAGATGGGCAGACTGGTGACCAACAATTGTGTTTCCTCGGAGCATTTGTCTGTGAGTTGGCATGCATACTTACACTTTCTGGGTTCCTTTATAAAAGCCTCCCCAGAAGCTACTGAAGAGGAGGGACCAATACCACATCACAATTATATACTCGGGAAAAA
Source organism: Neodon shergylaensis (assembly GCA_025134845.1). NCBI lineage: Eukaryota > Metazoa > Chordata > Mammalia > Rodentia > Cricetidae > Neodon > Neodon shergylaensis. Next base: position 5,804,611 of record JABTXL010000003.1, on the reverse strand, counting down.
TCCTCGGGGCAATGTGACTATTGGCTGGGTGGGTGTCCTTGTGTAGGACATTCCTGTGGGTTATGTCAGGCCTACAAGGCTTTTCACAGTATGAGGAGAAACTCCAGGGCATCACTGGATCTGAGGATCTAAATGGATAAGGTATCACACACAACCCTACTTAAAGGTCACCCCCAGAACAGCTATCCCACTGTGAGGTAGAGAAAAGGAAATGACTGTTAGTCATGCTGCCTTCCTGAACTCCCCAATTGTTCCTCGGGGGGGGGGGGGTCTCTTGGCTTTTTTTTTTTTTTTAATTATTCTGCTGTTAAGCACTAACAGTGAGATCCTTAGGGGGATCCAAAAAGGATTCTCTTGCTCTTTATTTGCTGTGAGAAGAGTCTGGCCATTCTGTGGCTTTGTTATTATCCCCAGGGTATCAGAGCATCATGGCCTTCCTTGTGGAGGTGGGAAGCAAGTAACAGAGACACAGGTGTCCCTGACAGCACACAACCTCAGCTGATGGAAGAAAAGCAGGTTTCCTACACGTGGGAAGCAACACAGGTACAGGGCCTAAAACCTGCGTGGTCTGCATGGAAGGGGCATAAAGATCTGTCAAAAGCCTCAGTGGAGACCTTTTCATTCATCCTTGTGTGCATTCAACTAAGATGGCGGAGGGACGACCTCAGGAGATAGAACTCCGATTTAATTTTTTAGATCTTCTCTCTTCCTCTCAGGTTTGCTTCCTGTATGTTCAAGGGAGATCTTAGCAGGACAGTTCTCATGCAGAATGCCACTCAAAACAGACAACCAAGGGGCTGGATCTAGCCTTGGATGCCAGTGTTTTTTTTTTTAATATAATCAAAAGGAAAATTAAGAGTCGATTGAATGTTCTCTTCTGTAATACATGAGAGAAATTGAAAAATTTAAAGATAGCACAATATTCATTGAAATCATTTTGCCACAGGGAGATTTTAAATTTATAAATAACTGTTGATAAACGTGAGCCCTGGAGTTGGGTTCCTTTGTTGTCTTTGAGAACATTTTAGGGAAAAAAAGCAATCCAAGATACAAAGAGCTTAAAAATTATATTTTTTTTTCCAAAAAGCAAATCAATCTCATGAAACAAAGTGTACATCCCAGGGCCTCAGTTTGGAGAGATACACAGCAGCAGAGAGAGGCCAGTTAACCTCTTAGCCATCCATTTTCAAAACAAGACAGAACGGAAACCTGTTTGGAATGTGACCAACGCCTTCAGAGCAACAGAACTCACTTTATGAACTGACTGGAGAACCATTCCCCCTTTCCTAGTTATAGACTCGATGAACACCCTGTCTGTGTTCATGAACAAGGCTAGGCTAATGCTGGTCTGTTTTAGAAGCACCCTGAAGGAGGCAGCGGATCACAGCCACACGGCCACACAGCATTCTCTAGGTTCTCTTTGTTTGATGCCTCCTCCAACTTGGGGCTATCATCCAGACCTCCCCAAAATCTGGCACACCCCTGTCTTTACTCTTCTGGCCTTTATTCTTTCATTGCTTCAGGTGAACTGTAAATGGTTGTTTAAGGTGAAAAATAAAACCAAGCATCCTTCGTGGCCTATTCCAGGCCACAGGCCAACAAAAAGGCATGAAGGGTGATCTGACTGGGCCCTTGGCTATGCATGTATGTGCTCCCTTCTGACCTAGTCCCTGAAGACAGTGGCTATACTGTCTTAAGCGTGCTGGTGCAAGAGATTCCCCTACAGGACTCTATCCCAAATGACCGTGCAGGTCTCTGAGGTTCAGCCGCTTTTGACACACCGAGTTCGGGATTGACCTGGGACCTGTCACTGCCATGTTCATGCACTGGACACGTGATCACTTCTGCACTTGTGGGTTGATGATCACAGATACCACAGCGCACCCAACAGGAACCACACTTCCTCTCTCTCCTGTTTCCAGGAGCAAGGTTCCCATCCACACAGACCCACATCTGAGCGAGTCTCCTCCTCAGGCTAAAAGGAAGGCCCGTTGCAACATGAAGCATGAATATGAAAGTGCTTCCCATGACAGTGACATCACCGTGGGGAACAAAGCCAGAAGGCAGATTTGCAGCTTGTCACGTTATCCCAGGATCTCAAATGTGCATCTTTTAAAGCTGCATTTACACTCTTTCTGGGGCATCTTTTTCTTAGAACACGCTGTGCATTTTTCTGCACGGTATCAGAATGAGGATTAAAAATGACAATGGATTAATTGCATCCCTTGAATCACTTTATATTTTTGGTGCATTAAAAAAAGGAGAAAAGTGAAAGCCTTGTTAGTGACTGAAGGGTTAACACAGACTCAAGAAGTAGTTAAAAATAGTATCAGAGGATTATACATACAACAGTTGAAAATTCGTACGCTTTGTAATTTTTTTGTTGTTTTTGAAAAAAAATGGTAAAATGTTTGGCAAATGTAAGCAAATGACTTGGGCTATGTTGGGGCTCACAGGCTCTGAGCGGGTCAGTCATAGCCAGGTGAGGCCTGCAGCTTCCTGAGGTCACACTGTGGGGCTAGTCGGGAGGAGGTGCTAGGACATGGGGAGGGACATGTCCCCCCCACAGCTCCCCCTTGGGCCCTCAGTCTTGATATGGAAATGGAGCTGGTGAGAGGTGCCAACCACAGACTCCAGTCCGGATGGCCCATCAGCATCTCTCAGAGAACTCTGGGGACTCGAACCACACGCAGACTGGGTGAGTGGTCTACACAGTGACCCATATTGCGACAGTTGGAGAGAGGAGTGGGGCTTCCACCCCTCCAACCTGCACACCCCCCCCAACCCTGACGGAGGGAGAGGGTGTCACTAGTGCTGATCCTGGCCATGTTTCCAACTTGAACTTGTGATTTTAGTAGACTCATTTTTTAAAAAAATGCTTTTAAAGTTTTGCATGTGTGTGCATATCCAGCAATGTCCGTCCTCCAAGCTGGCCACAAGTGTTCCCTGAATTTGGCAGTGCCTGTTGCTTGTAGCTGTTGGCATCGTGAAAAACCATGAGGTACCTTCCAAGCAGAGCCCAGCAGTGTGCGTGTCCTCTGGGGCCATCCCATCCTCTCTTTATTCTGAATCCTGACTGACTCTGAATTTTTTGAATAAGACAAAGGTCTTTGTGTGTGTGTGTCTGTGTGTGTGTGTGTCTGTCTGTCTGTCTTTGAAATCCTTTTTTTTCTTTCTCTCTCTTTTTTATTAAGAAAAATGACCTTTTGTTCACAGAGTTCAGCCCTCCTCCCGTAGTCATTATAAGACGGATTCCATGTTTTCACACCACTCATGGTCCTCCAGGTTATAGATAAACTTTGTCCTATGTGTCTGGTGCGCGGGCACAGGGTCCCTCCCCAGATTGTCTAGGGTCAGAGTAGAGGCAAAGAACTCACTGGTGCTCAGCCCGCCCTCGTGGTTTTTGATGTAGCGTTTATAGTTTTTCCGCAGGCACTGCCACGTGGTGGTGTAGAGGATGAAGGCAAAGGACTTGAGCGCAATGGCAATGCTGACGTACAGGTATCTGTAGACCACGTTGTCGTAGAGGACGCAGGCGCCTTGCTCCCCACAGAAGGTGCTCCAGAACAGACAGGTGGAGTCGATACCAGCCCCGAAGATGAGAGGTGGGGGGATGAAACCTGTCAGAAGGAAGAGATCGTTTCAGATTTTTTGGCTCAGTTGGACAGTTCACTGCCAAGAAGGGATCTTCCATTCCTGGCTGGGCATTTGTTTATAGCACTACTCGGAGAATTCGCTGGATGGCTAGGCTCGACAGTGCGGTGGTTCAAACCTTCAGCCTTCGTTATCTAGACAATATCATTGAGCTCTCAATGCCCGAGGCTAGCTAAACTAATACATGAAAAGCATTTAGGATGCTATGTGTTGTGCCTGGTAACTATAAACATGAGATAACTGACAGCTGTCATTATTCTGGGATGGGAAAATGTCTTTCCTGGAGCCTTAGTGTTTGTCAACCTCCCAGAGGGAATCTCAAGGAGATGTGTGGCTCTGCTCACCGCCCTGTTGCGTGGGGTTTGCAGGGCTGTGTGAATGCCCAGTGGAGGGACCAGCGACCAGAATTAGAATGTGAATACGTCATACTGTGTGGGCACATAAATAGACAGCGTTAGAGTGTAAAATGGGACATGTGACAAACATACTCATGATTACTGTTGGTCTAGTTATTAAACTGGTGTGAATTCTTTTCATGTGGAGCTGAAACCAGATTCCCACAGCAATTATCATAAATGCTAGATGAGATGAAAACTGTCCCCATTCTTAACTCAGGACCAGGGCAATCTGCTGGTTTATTTGCCTGTTCTCAACCCTTCACTTCAATGCCATTTGATCTGACTTAGACCACCCACAGCCATCAAAATCCTGGTGTTTATGTTTATGATACAGCTCTATCATTACATGTTTGTTTTCTTTTTTTAAAAACACTGTATAGGCTGTACTTAAACTCATGGGCTCATGTGATCTTCCTGCTTCAGTATTCAGTGTAGCTGAATGCCAAGTACTTGGGTCCTTACTGCCATCCTGGGCTCCGTCATGTGCTCTGTGTGTGTGTGTTTGTGTGTGTACACATGCACACATGTGGAAACCAGAGGTTAGCATCCAGTGTTGTTCAACTGGAATTGTCTACTTTGTTTTCTGAGATAGGGTTTCCAATTTCCTTGGAACTTGCCAGTTTAGTTATCCTGGCTGCTCAGAGATGCAACCATTCCTGCTGCTTCCCTAGCATTGGGATTACAACCTTTTCTGTTTGTTTTAATGTGAGAATCTGGGCCTGCTTGCATGGCAAGCCTGAGGTTTGATCCTCAGCACTGAAAAAAAAATTCTAGGTTATTCTGGTCTGTTTTGAGGAGCCTTATTTATAGGTTGGGGGGAAAATGAATAGGTTAATAAGTTACTAATACAAATTCATTGTTCAGGATTTCTAGCACTCCCTGAGGCTAGACTATGGGACCAGCGACCTTCAGTGACAGACCTCAGCTGTGACACATGATGGCTGCAATTAGATCAGACAATCCTGAGATGGTAGGACTGGAGTGTTCCTTCCAGGGTCAGTCCTGGACATAAAACTTCACTTTTCACTAAAGTCTTTCTGAGGATTCGATTACACGTAGATCCTCTGTCCAGAAAAATAGACATATTCTCCAAATCAAGCACATGGCTTAGGGGGTCAGAGAACTGTTTAGTCAACCCACAGTGGACAGAAGTCTTTCAGATGTCTAGATAATATAGCACCACCATACTGAAGGGGTGCATAGATATGGGAGAGCTGTGTGGAGGCTTCAGCACCTCCCTCAGCTCCCTGTTTTAAGATGGGCCTGAACGGATTGCTGGGTTCTATCTTACCCTCTTCAGAACTGAGAGGTTGGCAGAGCTGCCTTCTAGGTCTTGGAGTTTTGGACCTTCTCCTAAGTCTGCTGCTTGTTACCTCAGAGAGGAAACCCCACATGATGGATTCTAATGGAATCCCCATTAAACTCCTCAAGCAGCTTGATTTAATAAGTATCATAAGCTCAGAATCCCCTACAAGCTGCTCTCTGTTCCTGGTGCAGACTTGGGTCCTGTGGAGTGGAAACACGTCTGCTTCAGTCCCTGTGGCACCGAGGCTGCTTAGGAGTTCATGTCTTCCCCAGTAACTGGGCTGGAGCATGTTCTCCCCACCCCAACATGGAGGGATTTCCATGGCAACTGATGCACATGTGGATGGATCCGTGGATAAATGGCACTGATTTGACCTATTCTCAGGCACAGTGGGACAGCGTAAATCCATTCACCTTTTCTGTTTCTGCGGTTTCGTTTCGTGATTAGATGCCAAATGCTCTTTCTACCCTTTGTGACCAATCTTGAGGTCATTAGCCTTTGCCCTAGTTACTAGTCACCTAGCAGTGAAAAGCCAATACTGAGGGTCACCCTGCTCAAGGGACATCCTGTTGAAAAAGTCTGCCACAGGGAGGAGCTAAAATCTAGATATTTTTTATTCCATAATGCATGGATTCTTGGACACATAGCTACATTTGGAAAATCAGGATATTTTTTTTTAAGATTTATTTATTTATTATGTATAAAACATTCTGCCTTGTTGTATGCCCGCACGCCAGAGGAGGGCGCCAGATCTCAGTGCAGATGGTTGTGAGCCGCCATGTGGTTGCTGGGAATTGTACTCAGAACCTCTGGAAGAGCAGCCAGTGCTCTTAACCTCTGAGCCATCTCTCCAGCCCCCATCAGGATATATTTTTATCCTATCACAGGACGTCTGGAGTATAAGGGAGCCATTTGTTAGTACTTGTTTAAGCTCAAACTCATTGTGCACCTCCTTCATGATCCTGTGTCTGAATGTTTATAATATTCACTTGTCTTTAAGTAGATTATGGGTGCTCTGTGCTCTGAAGGTATCAGTTTTATTCCATTGCCCGGTCCCTCTAGCAAATGATGATGCCCCTGAAAGAACTAGAAAAAGCCTTCAAGTAGTTGGAAAGCTCAGTGTCTATTAATGTTTTCTATGCTGTACTCAAGATTTTAGAGAACGTTGGTGGTAGAGATGGCAGAGTCCTGACTTAAGGAGCTGGAAACTCTGAGGCATGTCACTTGCTCTCCCAGTGTCTCTGTAACAAATGGAGCCAATATCACCTTCTAGGGTACAAGTGATTTTGCAAGGGGCCTGACCCATTCATGTGGCCAGAGCTTTTGCTAACTCATTCATCTTCTACAGAGACGTAAGGCGGGGGATTTCCGAATAAATGCTAGGCTTAGTAAAATAAGAATAACCTTCTGAGACTTCTTTTGTATTTCTACATAAAGCATTAGCTTTCTTTTCTGCTACATTAAACTCCTCCCTTTTATTGGCTTGTAATTCTCTTCCAAAGGGCAGACTCTGAGTTTCAGGTTTGGGGAGACAGCACAGATGTTGATCGGAAGCACCCCTTTCCTCTGGAAGTCTTTGCTATTCTGGAACTCCCCTGAGAGGTTACTTATCAGATTCCTAGCCCCTTGGCGCTAATTTTCACAAATAGCCATTAGTAATTAGTAATTACAGTCTCTCTCTCTCTCTCTCTCTCTCTCTCTCTCTCTCTGTGTGTGTATATATAAAGAAAATCTAAACAAACTGTCCTCAGAAGATGCTGGCCCACATTGAGACCAATGGGAGATTGCTATATGATTAGTAACCAGTCAGCTAAGCACTGGAGAGGCTGCAGCTCCATCCCCCACAATTCCTTTCATAACTCCTAACATCTCTTACTGTAAAGGGAAAGAGGCCAAGAGCCCAAATCTAGTCATTTGCTTTTCTTCTAATTCAAAGTTCATCAATGTGAGAAGCTTCTAGACCTTTTCTCTGGGATTTCCAGCGTTACAGAGAACAGGTTATTTATTTACTAAGCTCCTGGAAGCCCCGTTTTGATGTGTGGAGAGAGAGAAACACTCAGGCACTCCTATCCCTGCCAATTGTAGAGTTCTCCCTCCTCTGGGCTTGTTAATGCATAGAGAAACTGGGAGCCTGATTTGTAAACACGCGTCCCAGTGTCTGGCAGAATGCCTCTGGCAGCACCGGCAGACACTTGTCAGCAGGAAGAGACACTCTGTCATCAGTGTCCTTGCCGCCTTTTTTTTTTCCTCAGTCAGGGTGCTCACATCTGCAGGTCCTCCTGGTGAAGGAGGAAATTCTATTCCGTCTCTGTCACTTGGGAACCAGGGGACTTTGGGCAAATTCCACAACTTCACTGAATCTCAGCCTCTTTATAAAATGGGTACAAGTGTACTTTCTTGGTGTAGGAGTGTATTTCGTGTGTCTGTGTACATGTCTGTGTAAGGGCAGGAGGACATGGAGAACAGAGTCAGTGTTAAGAGTCTTCCTCAATCTCGTTCCACTTTATTATTTTTGAGACAGAGTTTCTCACTGTTCCTGAAAGTCACCGACGGACTTGCTTGTCAGTGAGTTCCAGACAGCATCCTTTCTCTGCCCCCCAAGTGCGCAGGAATTACAGGTAAATGCCACCCAGGCCAGCCTTTCACATAAGAGCTGGGGACCAAAACTTAGGTCCTCAAATGCTTCAAGGACTCAACCATCTTCCCAGCCCCCAAATTTTACTTTTAATTTAATTGAGAAAATATGGGTAGAGAATGCTTACTAATTGGGTTCTTACCCTATTCTTAGGCTTTTGTTCTCAGTCCCTTTGGCGGCTGACCACCCGTTCTCTTTAAAAACTCCATTTCCATAGTAACAAATATGTACAGGAAACCTTTCAAGCCAAGAGATTGTGGGTTACCCCTCACCCCTTAATGCCGTGGGACAATGGTCTTTTATCCTATCACTTGTATTATTTTTAATAAAACGCTGATTGGCCAGTAGCCAGGCAGGAAGTAGAGGCGTGGCTATGAGAATTATGGGAAAACCAAAGATTCAGTCTGTAGTCATCACCCAGACACAGAGGGAGCCAGACACAGGGCAAGCAAGATGTGACTGCCTCACCGAAAAACGTACCAAGCCACTTGCCAACACAGACAAGAATAATGGGCTAATATAAGATGTACGAAAGAATTAATAAGAAGCCTGAGCTACTAGGCAATTAGTTTATAATTAATATAGACCTCTGAGTGTTTTCTTTGGGACTGAATGACTGCTGGACCAGGCGGGACAGAAACCCCTGTCAACGCCTTAAAAGTGAGTCTATTTTAGAAGACAATCAGATGTTTCTAGAAGGGAGGCCAGGTATACATCAGCGTCTCTTCTCATTTGAGTGTCTTCATTGTGATATGCCCTTACTATGAAAGGAGTGGGAGGCAGGGGTGATAGTGGAGTATTTTTGTTAGAAACATCTCCCTTCCCTTTGTGTCTCCTGGGCAGAAACTGGAGTGTGAAACCTGCCTCAACAGGGTGTCACCATATGTGGGCAGAATATATGACAAGCTCAATGCTACTTGCTGTTTCAATAAATCTGCCTTATACTCCAGCTCACATATGTATACACACATATATACATATGCACATACAACACATATACTATGTATGAGCAAAACCCTCTATGCTGCTTAAGGAGACAGTCTCCCCTTTTCTGAAATCTATTAACAGAGATTAACCCTCAAGGCCCTATATCTTGGCTTTTATATTCCTTCTCATGGCTGAAAAGGCAAGGCCTATTCATATACTGTGGTCTCAACTTAAGGAGTGAATTGAAAGGCTTTTGTGAGAAAAAATAAATCCACGTTCCTTTACAGGACAAAAATGGAGGCTGAAAACGGCTGTGCCATTTACATTTATAGAAAGATAACGGTTCTTCTTCCGCTTACCTGCCAAGACTCTAATTCATCCCGGATTCCATTCAACCCAGAGCAATTACTGTTAGCGGTGGCTCCAGCTAGAGGGGAATGTTGAAAGGTGTATTCTCCTGAAAAGATTGACGCATTCCTCTCCGTCAGCGGTGCCGAGAGAGGGATCAGACTATTGACACCGGCAGGTGCTTTCCAGGGACACCTGCCACTCACTTTTCTCAATTCTGAGAACTCAGCAGCTACCGCATCCTCACCTCATTCCTGGGTCCTTTGTTTAAAAAAAAAAGTCTGGAAAGTTCCAGAGCTTAGGTAGTCTTGCCAAAGGCCACCTAGACAGGAGTGACAGCGAGCTGTGCCTGGCTGTAGAGGGCTCAGTGGTCAAAGCACTATCCCTCTTGACTAGGTAAGAGAAGTGGACTCTGTGTGTGTGGACGGCACATAATATAGCCTGCTGTGAAGCCCGTGTCCAACAACTACTTATGAATTAAAGAGGAACAGAGGGCTGGGGAAGAGTCCTCCCTGCTTCCTGGACACCAACTCCTGTTCCTGCCCACATGGGGCCCTCAAGTGCACTGTGTTTCCCTTCTCTAATCAAGCACGAACTGATGTGTGTGCTTCTTCTTGCCTGTGCACCCTCCTCTATTCTAGGCTATGCTCAACAAATCCACAAAGATCTGCATCAGGTTTCTTAAGAAATGCCTCCCCAGAGTCATGCATGATTCAAAGACAAGACCCAAGGCCAGGACGCCCAGGAATAAACACGCATGTGCAGATGCATACAAAGGACCTTCCAGTGTTGTTTGTCTAGCAGCTTAGCTCTGTCGAACTCTGCATGGTGATTGGTGGGTGGAGATTTCATGGTGAACCCGGCCTGCTCTGCTCAGTACCTTTGAGACCTCTGGTTGGTTAGCATCTGTTCTGTTGGTCCATTCAGGGCTTCCCAGTATCACAGGACCCGAACTTAAACCTCAACATCATCTTGCTCTCTTGTTTCTTCTTCGCTCAAATCTACTTAGCTGGTTACAGATATGGGGAGGTGGTTTAATAGGCACTGTCTCCACGTCGTGGCGGTCATTGCTTCCTGCTCTATTCTCGATCAATAGATTTTCACTTTGATCAATGTATTTTCACTTTGATATGCATGTACATGTGTGTGTACGTGTGTGTGTGTGCTTCATTAATTTTTACCTTTTCTTTTGGAGACAAGGTCTTTCACTGAATTTGGAGTCTTATCTAGTTGTTCGGGCTGGCTGGCCAGCCGTCTTCCTACCCCTACCTCTGCAGAATTGAATTACAGCTTTTTATATGGGTTCTGGGGATTCCTAACTCAGGTTCTTGTGTTTCTGTTAGAAGTGCTTTACCAACTAAGCCATCTTCTCCACAGCCACACCTTGATGCCTTTGATGAACTGTCCTGCAACCCGCCAGCCTTGCTGCCAGGCTGATCTCCCCTAATCAGACCACCGAATGTGTGTCCACGCTCCCATCTGAGCCCGCTCCCTCTGCCCCACAGCTGAGTGCAATCTTTCCCCTTGAAATGCAACGTGCTCTTTAACTCTGCTCATAGGAAGCCTTCCTGCTTTGCTCCTACCTGCTCCACCCCTGCTTCCAGGATCCTAAAGGCAGGATGGTATCTCTGGTTCCTCACATTCTTTGTGGAACCCAGAGCCTCAGACACGAGTCACCATGCATGTTTGTTTACAGGGATTTGAGCTGATGTGATATCCATGGTAGGAAGTTGACCTCAGGGGCCATTTACTTTTTGCTTTAGCAAAGCTGGGGAATCAAACCAGTGGCTTTCCACTTGCAAGTAAGCACTCTACCACTGAACAATACCCCCAGTCCCAGGATCAGACCCCATGAGCAAATGGCTGGCCTATAACCCAGACAGAAGAGCAGTGATCAGTAGTGCATTTGTCATAGTATGGAGGAGAAGGGATCTATCGCACCAGGATTTCTGCTGAGGGAGCATCCAGGTCATTTTGAGTTAAACAACCCTTCTCCAGCTCTGTGGCCTACGCTGCTCCACTTCAGCCACTGGCCTGGATGACATGACCTGGACATGTGTTCCCACACTCTGGCCTTTTACTGGCTCTCAGTGTTGAGGCAGCTCGCCCTGTTTCTGTCTGGTCAGTCATGCCTCGGGTTTTGGTATGTCTCAGCGCTGCTCCACCTAAGATATTAAAGCAGATGCAGCCGCTTCGGCCACAGTTCCTATATTCCCATTCCATCAAGTTCTTATGACTCCTTTACCCCTTTGCCCGTTTCTGTGGCCTCTTATTTTACCTCTTCTTTATCTAGGCCAGGAATTACCATTAATCATGTTAGCTTCACTTTGGCCACTAGCCTCATTTTTTTTTTTAAAGAAGGTCTCATGTAGCCCAAGCTTGCTAAGTAGCCCTACTTGACCTTGAACTTCTGATCTTCCTGTCCCTGCCTTCCTCTTTCTTGGACTATATCATCAAGCCTGGCTTTATATGGTGCTGGAGATCAAAGCCATCTTTGATGGCTAGGCATGTATTCTAACGGTTGAGCTACCTTCCTGGAACTTAGCATCCTTACTTTTCTTGCTTTGTGCTCCTTGCACCTCATCTACCACTGATACCACCAACTGCCGTCTTATTTCTGCCCTAGGGCTACTAGGGAAGTTCTCATCCTACAGTGCCACTGAGGTCTCTGCTCTGCCTGCCAGCTCTTCTCCATTGGCGACTAAAATCACTCAAGAAACTAACGTTACCTTCACTTCTGGATCCTGCAATTCTTTTCTATCCTGTCCGTAGCCCAGTGTGGTCTTCCGTGCCAACATACTTCCTTCTGCCCCAACGTATTCTTGCCCTTATACACCCCTGTTGAGTATGACAGCCACTGGCCACCTGAGGCTATACTAATGGAAACCAATCAAGGTTGAATAAAGCAGGTCACACAAGCCATCTTTCAAGTGCTCAAAATAGGATGAGATAAAGAACATTTCTTTTGTCACCCCAGGACAGCCTATCTCAAACCCATCGTATCTCCAACCCATCTTCCTGCACTGTCCAAAATACACAATACAATGTAAATACTATATTAGGCAGCTTATTCTGTTGTTTAAGAAGTGGTGACATGAAAAGCCAGTGTGGGCATGCTCAGTATGGATACTATGTTGTTCTTTTGGTGTGCTGAATTTGTCTATTTGAAACTTGCAGAGGTGGAGAGCCAACTGAACTTCAATTCAGAGACCAAGTCATGAAGGGCCGTCCCCATTAACTTTTATTCCAGTACCTCAACCCAAAACCCTCTCTCCACTCTAACTTGACCATACCTTATTAGGAAATTGGACAGAATCCCTTTCTGAGGTATACAGTGACTCTTGTCCCTGCCTTGGTAAAGCCCATCTATCTATCAGCAGCTTCTATTTGTCCTAGAGAAAAAAGATCAAAGCTACCCAAGCGACAGTAGACCTTTCTCATCAAGTTCCTAGCTTACCGCCTTCACCAGCCCCGGGTTACGCTATCTCCGCCCCACCCTACTTCCCTCATCAAGATCTAAGGATCCTGGAAGCTTTATCCCTGTAGGCCCCCCTGTCTAAAGCACTCTTTCCTCTTCCTATATATCTTCACAATCTTACTCTCTGCTCAGGACATCATGCCCAAATCCCAAGGTAAAAGTGAGGTGGCCCTTCCCCAAGTCACTGTTGTCCTGGTGCAGACTCTAGCACAGATCTTGCCACACTCAACTTCAATGTCCCCATCGTATTCCCATTACCCACTTGGGGCACCACGAAGGCTGGCGGTGTCAGAGGATCTGATTTATTCATTAGCCTCGCATTAACAATAATGGCCATTAATCTTACAGGGTTCTGGAGGAGATGGAATTAGGCCAGATGCCAAGACTTTTCTGCTAAGCCGCTTTTAATTAAATGATGAGACAGTGTCCTGTCCTCTTAGTGCAGGGGTTTTCCAAACTGATTTGTGACCCATAATGGGCAATAGAATCAATATGCTGGGTCATGACCAACTTTTCATAAAGCTTGGAGAGGAATAGAGAATATGTGAACGTGTTGCACACGTTTTCCCATGAAATTTTTGTCTCAGCTATATCTATGCATATGCACGTGTGTAATGGGCCATAATGATAAAGTTATCTCTTGTTCTGGCTTACAGTCACAGAAATGGAAACATCCCTGTTCCCGATGGTGCCTGCTTTCCCTGAGGCAGACAGACAGATTGCGTTGACTGACTTCAGAGCGGTGAGTGTTTATCTTAAGTGCATCACCTTAAGATACATCAGTTTTCGGTTTTGTCTTCACTTATTCTATAATTTTCAGAAACGTCTTATTCTTTTAAAATTTTTGGGCTATCAAAATTATTATGAAGGATCCTGTTTTCGCATGTATGTGTATATGCATCTGGCTATGGCCTGGAAGCTCAGAATAACAGAAGCGTTACGGAAATGTCAGCTGGTGTAACTATCGTGGAATGGTTCTACCGCTTTCCCAAAGGAGGCTTTTTAGATTGTTGGTAGGCCCATCTATCTACCTATCCTTGTTGGTAGGCCCATCTATTTACGTATCCTTGTTGGTAGGCCCATCTATTTACGTATCCTTGTTGGTAGGCC
>JABTXL010000003.1:5751576-5790745 GCA_025134845.1 Neodon shergylaensis | reverse complement strand
ATCCTTGTTGGTAGGCCCATCTATTTACGTATCCTTGTTGGTAGGCCTATCTATCTACCTATCCTTGGTGCTGGTCCTCAGGCACTGTCCACATGGTCCACATTTTGTCTGAGATGGGGTCTCTCATTACCTTGGGACTCTTCCCCATAGGCTAGGCCAGTGGTTTTCAACCTTCCTAATGCTACAGCCTTTAATACAGTTCTTCATGTTGCGGTGACCCCTGATTATAAAATCATTTGTTTCTACTTCAGAACTGTAATTTTGACACTGTTATGAATCGTAATATAAATATCCATTATGCAGGATATCTGATATGTGACCCCTGTGAAAGAGTTGTTCAGCCCCAAAGAGGTCACAATCCACAGGCTGAGACCTGCTGGGCTAGGTGCTAGCCTGGTGTTTCCAGGGATCCACCTGTCTCTATTTCCTGAGTCACTGTTGTTAGGATTATTGCATGCACCATGGACCTAGCTTTATACATGGGCTCAGAGGCTTAGGACATGGGTTCTTATGCTTGTGATGTTGTATATGGGCTCAGGGGATCAGAACATGGGTCCTCATTCTTGTGACGTTGTATATGGGCTCAGGGGATCAGAACATGGGTTCTCATTCTCGTGAGGCAAGTTCTTTACTGCCCAGGACATCTCCCTAGCCCTGGTATTTCAGATCATGTGCAGACTCTTTAACATGATTTAGAGATGCAGTGGCCACTACAGAAACTCTACAGATGAGGGTATAACATCCACTTTCTTTTGAGCCGATATGGAGAAACTCTCAAGGGCAGGGCTTGTGGCATCACTATCTGTGGGATAGTTGTAACACTTTCCAAAAGGAGGATTGCTAACTTATTGGTATTTCATGTCCATCTATCTCTCCAGCTACTTTACCACTGAGGGCAGGAGACGTGATAACACATTTGGCTCCACTTCCAATGGCACACACAAAATATCGGCATCATTGTATCTATGGTGGTAGAAGTTTTCAAGCTACCACAGTATCCCAGAAACACCCACGTGTTTTAATTTGAAAGATGGATTAATATTTTTCATCTGGGGCATCTCCACAGCTATAAATTTCTATTTCCCATGAAACAGAAATAAAATAAGGAAGCCATTTATATCCCTTTCCCCCACCCTGTACATCAACACACACTGATCAGGTGGAGGATCCTGAGACCTGCGACACAAGGAACAGGGATGATGATGGGGACGATTATTACCACAGAAAATGGAGGCAGAAACTCTTGGGGTGTTTCCTTTATCATTTATACAGGAATTAACAGCATTATAAAAGTAATATATCTGTATAGATCGCCAAAAGTTTCAACTTAGAAAATATAAAATCTTATTACTTAAAGCTAGCTATCTGGTACCATTTTGATGTTTATCTTCCCAATATTTTTCCGTATTTATTCATACTTTATAAACATCTGAATCTATTGGAGAGTAGGCCACCTTTGTCCCTTCCACATGTCACAGGTCCTTCCTAAGTCTAGACACATTCTTCTTTCCAGAACTTAAAAGGGAGGCATGGTTCCCACCAGGATTGCAGACCATCACTGAACTAATTCCCGGCTGCTGGGCATTGGTGCCGATGGAAAAATGCTTTTTACAAACCTCACGTTTCCAATGCGAGATCGTTGTGCCCATCCAAGACTACAGACTGCCAGGGAGAGCTTTATGCTCACTCTTAAGGTGACAGCCACAGTTACTCCCTTTCCGCCCTCAGTTCCCATGTAAAGTTCACTCAAATCATTTTGACCTTGGTTTTGAAAAGCAGATATTTGGGAAGTAAAAGCATGGAATAAGGAGAGAAGTGTGACAGAGGTGGGGTCAGGCCACTTGTTGGAAACTCAAGGAAAACAAATACATTTGAGGAAACCCGAAAGGCTGTGAAGTGATGGGTTTGTGGCCTCTTATGGGAGGCGGCTCATAAAGCAAACCTGTCTCAGGCTGCCCAGGGCCTTCTTAATGGAAGTTTCTAGTCAGCTTGACACAAGTTAGAGCCCTCTGGAAAGAGAGAACCTCATTTGCAAACAATGCCTCTACTAGGTTGAGTGGTAGGCAAGTCTGTGGGACAATTTCTTGACTGATGATGGATTTGAGTAGACACAGCTCACCGTAGCTGCTATCACTCCTATGTGAGTGGTCGTGTATTGTGTAGGAACGCAAACCAAGCAGGCCTGCAAACAGTGTTCACCCACGGCCTCTGCTTCGGTTCCTGCCTTCAGGTTCCCTCAGTGATAGGCTGCGATCCCTGTACGCCAAACAAACCCTTCCCTCCCCCAAGTTTCTTTGGGCCATGGTGCTTATTCTAGTAATAGAAAGCAAATTAGGACCAAATTGTACCACTAAAAGTTTCCTCCCTTTCGGTGCCACTGTCTTTTTGCCTTAGCTAATGCAAATTCAGGGCAGCATGAGGACCCAAGTGGGTATTATGTGAGGCCTGTGATGTGAGGTCAGGGATCTAGAATGGTGCTGTCTGAACTTGGAGCAAAATGTTCAGATTTCAGGTGATGGTCGGTTGAAATCTGTCAACTTGCCAGACCTAGAATCACCTGAGAAAGCAGTCTCAATGCAGGGCTGTCTGGATCAAGCTGGCCTATGGGCATGGCTGTGGGGAACTGCCTTGACTATGTTATTTGAAGTGGGGACAGCCCCTCGGTGTGTCACTGTCCCATGGAGTTTGGGTCCTTGACAGCACACAGACGGGAAGATGCGAGAGGCAGGCGCACATCAGCACGTAGATGCTCTTTCCCTCTCTACTCTCAACTACGGAGGCGGCCAGCTACTTCAGGTTCGTGCTGCCCCGACCTGTAGCAATGACGGACTATAAGCGGAATACACCCTTTCTCCCCTAAAGTTGCTTGTGTCGGGGTGCCTTGTTATCGCAACAGGAATCAAACGTGGGAGACAGATAAGCAAACATCATAGAAAAAGAAAAGAGGCCGACTCAGGAATGGGGAAATTTTCACCAACTCTCGCTTACCTGCTTATACACATCCAGTGCATTATGGAGGGGGTAAAAAGAAACAATACGTACCCAACAAACGAAGGAGGAGAAAAAGAACTCCCAACGCATAAGACTTGAGTTCAGGGCTGACTGTCCTACGTAGAAAAGAGACGGAGGGGAGAAAAAAGATTCTTATCACTCCAGTTTAATGAACAGACCTAGAGCTATTTGTTGCTGTCCATTAGCTCCTACTTTAGAAAATGACTAATAGGTTTTCTTCTCTTTTTTTTCCCCCTTACCCAAAGTCTAAAAATTGACTGCAACTGTGGGGCCAAGATAAGTTTAGAAATTAGGTGGTTTTTTTTCTACCTTAAATAACTTGGGCTTGAAGGGCTGGATGAGGTCTATACTTAGAGCTGTTTTGTTCCAGGGAAGAATCACCATAGGTGGGTAGGGGATGTGCAATGTGGGACACCAGCTCAGCAAATTTCTGAAGAGCAGCCGGAACCATGAACACCTTCACCATTCTGGAGGCCATTTGTGAGACCCACCAGGTCTGCATGCATTGGCATCCCGGGTGGGACAGCTTGGATGGAGGTGTGGGTACCGAGTTTTAGTGCCTTGTAATCTTGTTCGGTTCCTCCCGCTGGCCACTAGACTCTGCTTTGAGCCGACTCAATCTTCCTGACCTGGGTTGGCCCATGTATTGTTCCTAAGAATGATCTCACATGCTCTCTCCAGAGTGTAACATTTAGAGTGGAGCCAGTTTAAGAGTGATGACAGATTTTAGACAGGTTATATTATCCACACAGGGGATAATGCCTCTTATGCTTATAGCTAGGATTTATTCAACACTTGCCTGCTCTCCTCAAGGCTCAGAACAACTGACCTTGCGGTTACTTTTGCGATCTCAACCACACTTACTTAGCTCTAGCACCCCGCCTGTGCTGAGGGAATACGTAAGTGGGCAACAAGCTGGGCAGATGTCTCTGACATACCACCCAGGGAACCTCTGCCTGTGGTTTTGTGGTGAAGGACTCCAGGGGAAAGAGACTGGACAAGATACAAATGGGTGGGCTTTGGGTTATGCAGTGTCACCTCTTATCTCTGTCATCACTGTGTGTGTCTCCTTAGGGGAGAAAGGGGTGTATGTGACTACATCTCTTGAAAGACTTGGCCAGGCATGGAGCCAGTCATTATGGCTGAATCTTACATGTGCTGGAGCATTTTAGTATGACTTGAGGACTAGAGACCAGAGCCACACGGGGAAATGAGGGTGTGGGAGTAGGTTCTGTAGAAAATAAAGGTTAGGAACAGAGTGACTCATGGAGTATCTGGTATAATGGGTACATATTACTGTCTATTGTCTTGGTGGTGTGAGAGAGAAGAGTATCAGAAGTCAATGCCGGGTGTCTTCCTCAGTCCCTCTCTTCCTTGTTTTTGAGCCAGGCTCTTTTACTGAACCTAAGTTCCAAAAACTTGCTCACCCTAGCATTAGGGTTCCATAAGGGTCATTGTGTCTGGTATTTATGTGGGTGCTGGGAATATAAACTCAGGTTCTGGTACTTATGTTTACAGACACTTAACTGACCGAGTAATGTTCCCAGGCCTAGAATAATATTCCTAAATGATCCCAAGGTCATTTATCCAGCAACCCATTGACAGTCATCCAGTGATCTGTGCCTTGGTGTGTGTGCTTCTGGCTTCTTGTTATAACAGGTTAAAAGTGACCATACAACCAAAAGAAATTGCATATATGCTATAGACGGACACTTTCTCGTCCCCAAATTCTTCCATTCAAGCCTAACCCCTAAAGTGATAGTGGGACCTTTGAGAGGTGCTTAAATCCTGAGGGTGGGGCCTGCAGGAATGGATTAGTACCCTTCTGGGGACAAACGTCTAAGAGAGATCCTTTGTCTTTTTACCACCTTGGGACACAAAGAGAATCTGTTATCTCTGTACCGGAAGTGGCCCTCACCAGTTAACCTAGCCTTGCTCTTCAATGTCCTGGTCTCCAGATCAGAGATAAACAAATTCCTATTGTTTATAAACTACTGTGTCTATGATATTTTGTCATAGGGGTCTGCAAAAGACTATGCAACAGTAGCTTTTGTAATGTTTGCCAAATTCTAAGATTTCCAGTAAAACCAACAGGTGCTATTCTCGGGGAAATGCAACACATCTTTTTAATTATGGAGAGTGTGGTCCAGATGCGCAACCTCAGTGCAGCGTGTTTCTGACCTCCACTGAGTCACCACCTCAGGACTCTGGCTGACAAGCCAGACACCAGTTCCAGGTCATGAGAGCTACATCTCTGGGCAGAACTATAGCTCTTTGGAAGACATGCATAACAAAACCCAAGTCCCTCATGTTGTTCCTGCTCCATGGCTACAGATATGGCACTTTCATTCGAAGGCTTCACTTGAAAGACACGGAAATAAAAGCAGATCTCCTTATCAAGAAAACATGCTGCTGTAATGAGCTAGGGTGTTTATCACTTGCAATGCGATTTCCTTTCAGCTGCATGTCACCGGGAACAAAGTGAGGAAGGTGCTAAGATCTTTCTTCATATCCTGTGGAGAGGCTGGTTCCTCTAAGAACCAGGGATCTTAGTTAGGAAGAAATGGAGGGCTCAGGTAGGATGTTACTGAAAGACCTGGGATGCAGGCTTAGCATCACTAACATACTGGCTGTGAGACCCTGAGAATATTGTGTGGTCACTGGTTGGACCAGTTTCTTCATGGGTAAAACAGGAGTGTTTGCAAGGGTGCAAATGCAGCAATTTAAAATAAGGGCCCAGAGAAGTGACTTAACATCAGCCCAATGACCATCTGCTTTCCGGCTTCCTTCTCAGCATTCTTTTTAAATGTGCGTGCGTGCGTTCATGTGTGTGTGTGTGTGCGCGCATGTGCTCACATGCACACATACAAGTGCATGCTTGTTTGTATAGGGGCCAGAAAACAACTTCAGGAATCATTCTTATGAATGGCATCCATCTTCTTAGAGACAAGGACTCCCATGTGCAGGAAGTGCATCGGTTAGGCTAGGCTGGCAGGCTAGCGAACCCCAGGGATCCTCCTGTCTTTTCCATCTTCCCACTTCCCCACTGTTGGGATCACAAATATGCCTCACCATGCCTGATATTTTTACAAGGGTTCTGGCAAATGAACTGGGGTCTCTTCATGCTTGTGAAGTCAGCGCTTTGCCAAGTGAGCCCCTTCCTTAGTCTCACTTCCTCCACTGTCCCTGTTGACAACCCCTGGCCAGCATAAGAATGAGTCCAACAGCTTCGGATCAGGCAAGGACTGATAAATTATCTGCTGTGGTCAGCCTGCGTGGGGCAGCCTTATTCCTGCCTAGAATTTCGGTGACGGCAAGCTAGACTGTAAAAGGGATGGGAGGATACACAGGATCCCTTCTCAACAGAAATGTGAACTTGTGCCTACAGCTAACAAGGGGTTCATAGAGCTACGTGGTCAGTATAGGTCATTGGGATCATCAGCTCTTGATCCATCTAAAAAGAACCCAGCATTGCCTGAAAAGCGGCAAGACCTGTTTATCAAGCGGAGGCTTGGAAACAGCTGAAATCTCCATACTGAAAATTTTACCATGAGTGGGAACTCATGGTGAGGGAAAGAAGTGGAGCAGCCACGACTAAGGGTGGCGAGGGTCCCTCTTCCCATCTCTGGTGCCTTCTGTGTGTGAGTACTGCAGTACGGTTTCAGGAGAATTTCTAATGAAAAATAAACTGCTCATAATACAGTCAGCATAAACTCATATGTGAAACCCAATGGGGTTTGTTCATATGCATATTATATATAATCGCCTTCCACGGACGTACAGTTTTAAATTCAATGGCTCATTTCATAAACACTTCTCACAGCCTTAAGATTTTTCATTATTCCTGGAACTGCGGTTCCATAATTTAACTCACTGCTTCGATTCAGGTGTTTCTGCCATTATAGTTAACACTGTAATAAAAAATCTGTCTGTATTGAGCTTTTTTTTTTTCTTGTAGAGAGGTATTTCCTTGAGATAAATGGCCAGGAATGGGGGTAGATTACTGTAAGGGCCTGAATATTTTTATGGCTCTTGACTTAGACTGGCATATTGCATTTCTGAGCAGACTGATAGGCTTTTTCAACGCCACTAGCAAAAAGTGATTTGACTTACTTGACCACAGCCCTCCAAAGCACTGGGATGAATTTGTCGAACTTCCTAAGTGTAAGGTGCCAATTTGCTATTGTACCCTTAATGCCTCTGCACATTCCTAAGACATTGCTAACGACCATCTGGGTTGCGCATGGGCTTCCTATAAATCTACTTTCAGGAGAGTTGCCAGCAAGACCAGAGAATGTGGCAGGGAGGGCTCAGGCAATGGGAGAGCTGGGTAAAGCAGTTGGTATCGTGGTGCAAGAAAATCCAAGTGGCTCCAAGCTCCCCATTTCCATCCCCAGGCCTTGGCTTTGAACTGCCTTGCCTATGTTTCTAACGAGGTGAGCCTTTCTGTGGGATATGTTTGTTCTTCTGGCTCAGATGGACATTAGGGTATAGGTCAGTGTTCTTCTGGGTACCTTGTTCAAATCCAGATAGCAATAGCATTGCAAATGATGAAATTTGCTCAGAATATTGCTAGCACTTCATCTGCCTCCAGGCAGGCTTCCCAGACCCAGGGGGCTACAGAGTCCTGGCTGTCTCACTGCAACCACTTATGCATACAAGAGCAGTCACCATCTGCACGTGGTGGGCCTTTTGGCTGGTCAACCTCTCGTGTCTCCAGAGTGGTCTGCACACATTGACCTGGAAGGGTCTAGATTATGGCAGAAAGCAGACAGGACAGTGCTGCAATCTCTACAGCAGACTCAGACACAGACATGGGGGGGGGCATGTTGTGTCCAAGGCATATGGATAATTGACAGAAGGACAAGGTTAAGACATAAGGATTTGGTCAGTCTAATGCCATTTTCAAATCTATGTGGGTGTGTGTCTATGTGGGTGTGCATATGTATGTATGGATGGATGGATGTAAGTCAGAGGACAAGCTTGAATGTTGTTCCTTGGGAGCTTTCTCTCTTTAGTTTTGAGACCAGGTCTCTCACTGGCCTAACACTCCCCTGAGCAGGCTAGACCAACTGTCCTGCAAGCTTCCAGGGATCCGCCGATTTTTACCTCCCACCTCTCTATCATGTGATAACAAGCACGCTCTACTACATCTAGGTTTTATAGGGGTTCTAGGGAATGAACTCAGGCCCATGCTTGTGAAACAGGTGCCAATTCCAACTGAGCCATCTCCCCAGCCCACGATCTTCATTTTATTTCACCAACAAGGCCTGCTGAAAACATCAGTGTGCAATGCTTTTCAAATTGGCCTTCAAACGCCTTCCTTCTGAATCTGAGGAGGTGAGCCTCTAACTCTCAGGTTATTCCTGGGAGGCCATGGAAGTGGCCTTCTACTGCTGTCCTGTGGGGCTATGATGTCCCAGCTGATGGATGGCTCCTAATTGATTCCTCTTAGCCTAGAGCAGCTGTGTTCCCGGCGGCAGCCCCCATCTCGCCTTGCTTTCAGGACTCGCATGGCTCTGACCTGCAGGAGCCCTGCAGGTGTGTGCCAGGTCAAAGGGCATAGACCAACCAGGCTGACTACCAAGTTCTCGGGACTCACTGGGCAGCTTACCTGATGAGGATGATGACGGAGGGCGTTTGGGCCATGGCCCCGATCAGGCTGCACACACACATCACACAGAGGAAGGTGAGGAAGGCCTCTTGGCACCCAGGACTGGGGCATTTTCCTGGCACCACAGTGGCATTCTCAGGGGGGACGGTGGTGAGGCATGCACAGCCTGTGAGGTTCTGGAAGGGAAGGTTCAGCCGTTTTAAACTGGGGGCGTCTCTGGTTTCCACACCCAAGGCAATCCATCAGCTAAGCTTGTCACAGCCTAGTTATACATTCTATGGCATTCCATTAATTGAGCCTGAATAAGCGAGGTAGCTTTTTAAGGAATCTGCAAAAAACACATGCAAATAAAGTAATATTTATGGGGAGGAGAGCTGGTTTTCCTGTCTGCTGTGTATTTCATTCCCATTCTGAAGAAACCTCCAATAAGCTGCGCTGTAGATAAATGTGTCCCCCCCCGATACAATTAGAGAGGAAACTGTGCTTCTACAATATGATAAAACATTGCCAAATTAACATCGTAATTACTTGGCAATTTGTCTTCCCTTTATGCAGTTATAATTACACCGAAGTGTATTAAAAGAAGTAAATCAGGTACCCCACATATTGTTGCCGGTTCAGTGCCTGGCATGGCACTCGGAACAAAGGGTGCATGCTGTCATGCATGAAGCCATTGTGCCTGCGAGACCCTGGTGGGAGGAAGCCGAGGGCGCTAAGGGATCCCAGGCAGCTGACAGTAGCTCCCAGAAAGCAGAGCAAGAGTCTGATGGGATTACATTTATTAATACAGGATCAGAGAGGAGAAAGGAAAGCGACCAGGCTCCATTTGATCTTCCGAGGGGCTCTGGATCAGCAAGCAGCCCCTGTTCGCAAGTAAGGTTTGCTCTCACACTCTCCTGCAAGCTTGCCAGCTCGCTCCAGGAGTTTCTGATCGCAGAGGGAGGAGCAGGGGCTGGAGGAGGCTGTTCAGAGTGCCAAGCCAATTAAGGTTTGATAATAATAGTGCAGAGGCCTTTAATGAATACAAAGCGAAAACAATCATCAATGATTCACGGCTTTCTGAGCGCATGCCCAGCAGGTAAACACTTCTGAGGGGTCAGGCAAACTAAGCCTATGATTCTCTTCTTCTGCCCTTTTCCTGCTCCCCCTTCCTTTCGCCACAGGATATATTACAGATATGGGGTACTTGTCCAATATGAGATAGCGTCAGGAATGTCCCAAAACCCACTAAGTTTACCCCCGCTATGGCTGCCCTGCATGGCTGTGTGGGGCAGGCATCTGTGAAAATGGTACTGTTATATACCTGGGTGTTTATGGCAATTACCAGGTGCTGAGGTCTGACATCCCCTACTTCCTGCCTTATACCTGGAGACTTTACCTGGCTTTCCCACATCTAACATAAGCACCACACCCCTTTCGCAGCTCCCCTTCTCCCCTCCTGGACCCCCTGAGCTCTGATCTGAACCTGCCCTACAGAAGAGATGGGAACTGTCAGTCAGGAGTGTCCCGGGACAAGACTGTGTTTGATGCACTTTCCTGAACATTTCCTGTCACAGTGCTGCCGGGTACTAGATGAGACCTAGAAAACAGTTTCAGAAGGCACAGGTCGACTGCTTAGCCCCTACCATTTCCAGGAGCAGGACTCCCCCCACCCAGCTGAAGCTCACCATGCCATCCCATCCTCTACAGAGAGAAGAGTATGTGACGTCACCACCGAGGTCACAGGCAAACCTCTCCAGCTGCTGATACCTCTCCACTCTCATCTCATTCTAACCGGCTTCTCTCTCCGCTCCTATGAATCAGATCTCATAAAGTTCCCCTGTGACATCCATTCTCCTCTCAGAGAAGCTCTTTTTGCTTCCTGTCTCCCAGGCCTCCATTCCTTGGGTTTCCGTTTGCTTTTTTAGGCTACACCTTGTCTATCTTTCTTGGCAGTCTCCCCACTTTCCCATGCTAACATGCAGGAACAACTCAGGGCTACATTTTCCTATTGGTTCATGATTTTCCCCAACTTCATCTCTAGTCCATATCCCCCTTGGATATGTGATATGTCCTTTCCTGACACACGTTATCAAGCTGAACATATGTTGCCTACTTGACATACTTGCCCTTGGAAGGCTGGGAGCTTCTCACAGAGGTCCATCTCTAGCATGGCTTAGAGCTGGGCAGGAAAACACAGTATGACACGGAAGCCAGGAGCCACAGGAGACCAGATCATACTACCCTAAAATATGCCTCTTTGGCACAAGGATTATTTTGAGCTGGCCATGTGAAGACATTTACAGACACAGGAGAAGATGGGACAACACAGAAGCCACCAGTTTCTGAAGAGAAATTTTCAGTCAGAGGTTTCTTCATATCTAAGAATACTGAGTTCCAGGATACCATACACATACTAGACTCTAGAGATGGCTGAATCCCAGATAGAAGATGGTATAAATCCTATACGCCTCCTTCTGTATGCATAAACCATATCTAGATGACTTTATATCTCATACAATGCACTACTATGGACACACTCATTATACTGCATTGCTTAGGGAATGTGATATAGCAGATTCTGTATAAGTTTGGTACAGATACAATTCCCCCCTGATGATCTGCAGTTCACTGAAGCCACAGAAATGAAAGTTATGTGTACAAGGTCCTATTGCATAAAGGAAATACTGTGTTTATACTTAATGAGACATGAAGTCTTGCTTCGTTGCTCAGACTGGTTTCAGATTTCTGAGCTCAAACGACCCTCTAGTCTTCGTCTCCTGAGTAGGCAAGCTACAGGCACACACCACTGCCCCGGCTCAGAAATCTCTGTCTGTAGGGGAGTCTCCTTTCTGTACTAGGAAGAAGAGGCGATGGAGAAAGTGCTAACTAGATCCATAGAACAAACCCTGTGCTGAGCATAGTTTCCCTGGTCACTTCCCCATCACCAGCCTTCCCACACCTTTCCCTGGTCACTTCCCCATCACCAGCCTTCCCATGCCCTTCCCTGGTCACTTCCCCATCACCAGCCCTCCCATGCCCTTCCCTGGTCACTTCCCTATCGCCAGCCTTCCCATCCCCTTCTTTTTTGAAGTCTGGATTCAAAGCTGCCTGTGTGTGAGTCACTCACTTCCCTGGGTACCTCCCATGTAACTGAAGGCATGTGGTGTGAATATCCTCCCTTTCTGTTCTCGCTAATACGTCTCTTGTTAGAGGCATCCATCCCAGCTAGGAACCACAAAGGGCAGAGGGAGCAATAACTTCCCTTTCCCCTGTGAATTAAGAAGAGGCCACTACCCTCAGAAGGTAATTAGTTAGAAGTAGGGCTGGACACAAGTGTCCCTGGTACCCTGCTGACCAACAGTGCTTCCATGCTGCCCCTTGTGACCCGACTCCTCGTGTCTCTCTCTAGGTCCTCCTTCCTTTCTGGTCCGGCAGCAGAGCAAGCTCAGGGATGTGGCTTATGGATACAGCTTCTTGGGTTTCCCAATCAGCTCTAAATCTCCACGGAGACAGTACATTTCTCTACCATCTCACTTTTTCCACCCTCCATCTCTCCTACTCAAACAGTTCCGATTTATCTATTCATCCCTCCTTCTTCCAGACACTATATGGGCTGTTTTCCTGATCAGTTCCTGATGAGACTTCCTAGTCCCCAATTCCTTGGCTTTACCATCTCTTAGTAACAATGGTCAGCTCCCTAGGAACCAGGTGATAATTCTGATGCCACCTAACCTCACATCAAACTCTCTTCCTCCCGACTCTAAGGCTAACGAAGGGAGGCCACTGTAGTTTTGTTACCTAATTTACTCTCATTTGTACTAGATGGTTTGGCTCACCCACCCCAAAAATGTTTTAATGCGTACGTAAGTCCTGATACCTTTCATATCTCTAAAGGATCTAAACCCTGACCCAGGTCCAGTTACTCTCATCTCTCTCTTTGATCGATGTAGTAGCTTGGCTAGGAAAACATCTGTGACTGAAAGCCTCAGACTCATGGGGACTTAGAAAAACCAAGGATAAATGGGGACACATGATCTGAATGCTGGCTTGTATGGTTTCTCAAGAAACACGCAGAAATATGTTAGAGCACCACAACTCAGCGACCAAGCCAGAACCCCATGAATTAAGATACGTGACCTTTGTTGGGCTTATTAATCATTTGTCTCAGTATCTGTGTCTGTCTTTACTTCGGAACTAGACCTAAGCTATAACCAACTGTATTTCATTTGCCAAAAAATGAGGTTACTGGAGAGATAGCTCAGTTGGTAAAGTACTCAAACATGACGACCTAGATTATATATATATTATATGTGTGTGTGTGTATATAAATGTGTATAAGTGTTTTCCCTCCATGTATGCATGTGTATCATGTGTGCACAGTGCCCATGGAGGACAGAGCTAGAGTTATAGGTAGATGTGAACCATTGTATGGGTGCCAGAAACTGAACTTCAGTCTTCTCCAAGAGCAACAAGTGCTCCTAACCTCTGAGTCATCTCTCCAACTCCAAGGACCTGGGTTTGTTTTTTAGCACCAATGTATGAAGCTAGTGGCACAAGTTTGTAATCCCAGCACTGTGGTGACAGGCCAGGTGGGTCCCTGGGGCCGTTGGGCTAGCCAGCAGGCTGAATTGGCAAATTCTAGGTCCTAGTGGGAGATCTCTAAGTGTCTCTAAGGCAGTAAAATGAATGAGGCACGGGTAGGTGTTAACAAGCTAATTACCTTTCCAGCTGACATTCCATGAGCAAAGCAAGACAGCAAGCAGTGCTGTCAGATGCTATGCGGTTTGTCTCAAAGGCAAGGTGGAACAGAGACAGACAGGGTACAGAGATAAGGTGGGGTGGGGACCAAGCAGATCTAACCCAGGACAAATGTGAAAATGTGTTTCCTCTCTAAATTTGTGTGGTCAAACCTAACTACTTAGGAGGGTATGAAGCTACTGGAGGGGGGAAGGAGTCATGAGGGTACAACCCACATGAATGGTTTTTTTCTTTTAATAAATAAGACCACGGAGAGCTACTCTATCTTTCAATTACATGAAGATACAGTGATAAGATGCCACCTGAGAACTAAGAAGTGGCCTTCACTAGGCAGAGAATCTGCCAGCGTCTTGATCTTGGACTTCTTAGCTTCCAGAACCATAAGAAATCGGTTACTATGGTTTATAAGTCAGCCTGTCTGTGGCATTTCCCCACAGCACTCTGAATAGAATGAGGGACGGAGGGAGCTTCAGGCTGCACACAGAGAGGGATGCTGGAGACCAGGATAGGACCAGTGAGGACACAAAGCTGGAAATGGATGGAATCCTTCCAAAGGATCTACACAAGAACTGATTGGGTCTGATTCATGGGAAAAGGGTTCAGAAGGAGGAGAGGTTAGAAGCCTGAGTCATCAGAGCAAGAACACACGGGGTGTGTTTTTCTATTTGATGAACCAATTGGATTTGAGGAGGAAACGCCGGGTGGTCTCATGGCATGGGACATCTCTGTAGCTTTTCTGGCAGTGAATCTAAAGGAGAGTGCTGGGACGTCCTCAGAGTGGAAGCTCACTTGTGTTTAGGTGGCAGAAGAGAAATCTGGAGCTAAAAGACCTAGGAGTGCAGGTGTTCAGGGCTGTTAGTGTCTTCACTAAGACTCAAATGCGGCAGAAGGAACTGCAGGTGGGGACATGTTTGGCCTCATTTTCCCCAGGGTGCATGATGATTTCTAACAGTTTTAGTAGGAGCACCCTCAAACATGAGAAGCTCTGAGCAGTGGGAAGCCTGGGTAGACAGAGTGGCTGAGTATGAAAATGGTTCACTTCAGTTTAATAAAGGAGGGTGGATGCTCATTCTCCCCTCCAGTGGATGATGCAAATTGAAGATGCTTCTAGAACATTCTGTGGACTGAATGACAGGTGTCTAGAGCTTTCCCTGGCAGGTCCTGCAATGGTGAAGTACTAGGAAATTGTACTATATTCCCAATTTATTCATGATTCCCAACTTGGCTAGGGACCACTTTCTCCCTCTCCCTGTGTCCCTCCCCCATCCCTTCCCCTCCCTGTGTCTTTCTTTCAAGTACCCCAGGCTAACCCCAACTCACTGTGTAGTTTTTTCTTCCCAAGTGCTGGATTACAGGTGTAAGCTCCTTTGTCCAATGAGGGTTGGGTTTTTCACCCCTATTCCAAGGCAATGTCTTTGTACTGTATGATACTGTATGGTTTTTTTTTTTTTTCTGGGAAGGGATGTAGTCCCTATTGTCCCCAGAGAGTTGAATTCTCTGTCTGCTATCACAGTATGAGGTATCAGTATCTAGCTTTCCTGTCATTAAAATACCCTGTCATCCTTCATGTGAACAATTAGGGCCCCTGTGCTCACAGAAAAGGCCCGAGAAGCTTGTTGAACAAGATGACAGAAGGGAGCTGGCTTGCAAATCTCACAAGGACTTGTCTAGCAGATAGTCTTGCCCAGGCCCAAGGTGACAGATGAATGACATAAACCAATTGTGGTTTGCAAGAGTTGATGGCTATCTAAATATTTAACTATTTCTGGTTTAATGGGCTCTATTGGGTCAACATAATAGAAGACTGTAAAGCTATTTTTTAAAAAAGCACTTTTTCTGGTATGATGGAAAGAGGCCCAACATAAAACCTTAACTAAAAATCTAAAACACAGGAACAAGAAGGATCTTCTAGGCACATTGAAAATCTGTAAGAATATATGAAGATATGCAATACAGAATACCCAAATCCAAAATGTTTTGAGCACTGACATGACTCCCTGAATTTATGTCATTCACTTGGCTTCATGGGAGTGGCTGCAACCGAAATACAGTACGTTCAGCATCTCCAAGGACCTCTTAGCCCCCTGTGGTTGTGGTTGTATCTCTCTCTCTCTCTCTCTCTACTGTGTATGTGAGAGCATGGACACATGCATGTGCATGCAGAAGTCCAGGTTTCTTACACCATCACTTTCGACAATTAACTCCTTGAGTCAGAGTGTCTCACTGAAGCTCAACCTTGCTGCTTTTGCTAGCCTGGCAGGTCAGTGAACAGTGGGTTGAGCTTTCACTGCCTGCTGTGGCACTAAGGTTACAGGCATGCGCCATGTTTGGCTGTTTTGATTTGAGCTCAAATTCAGGTGTACATAGTGGTCAGGGCTCTTATTCATCGTACCATCGCCCCAACCCATGAAGCATCCCTCTTGATCATATTTTATTAATATCTCATGACACACATGCAAAGACTATAAAATCTATAAGAACCCTAAGCCCTAAACTACCATAAAGGGATTTCAGATAAGGGCATGCCTGCACCTATGGTGGGTATGGTCTGTTGGCAGGCTGAGAAGGAAGTGAAGAAGAGAGGACAGAGGAGGAGGCAAGGATTCTTATTGGTTTGCCTTTGTCCATGATGGTTTTAAAACTTACAAATGCTGTATCTATTTTAAAAATTAAAAACTCAACACCAGTAAAAAAAAATAAAGGAAGGAATCAATGAACGAGTAGTTGCCCATATCTGCAGGCTGCATCCTTTGGATCCCACTTACGACCACTGATTTCAAAGGGGAAATGCTTCTAACACATGCAAGAAGGCAGGGACAGATAATCACAATGACAATAAAAGCTGGAGACCATCAGTGCAAAAAAAAAAAAAAAAAAAAAAAAAAAACCATTGATTCCCCGGGTCTTGGATGTGTTTTTCTACTGATGAGGGAAAAGGCAAGCGTGCTATTTTGACAGCTCATCCTACAAGAACAAGACACTCGTCAGCCTGCTTTACAAATCGTGGCAAATGAAGTTGCTGCCGTTTTGTGTGGCCCATCATTCAAGTACTGATAGGTCAATTCTGAATGGGCCAGGAGAAATGGGTTCCCAGGGTGACAGATTACGTCTGCAAGGGCATGGTGTGGGCAGGATGATGTCACTGGTGAGAGAGCCTTGCAGGAAAACTTGAGAAGTACATGGCTGTCGTTACTCTGGAAGCATTAAGATGTCAGGAAGTTGTGACTGTTCCCTAATTTGTGATCCAGGAGGGATTTTCCAGCCTGAGTGTCAATGTAAGCCAGGCTTCCTCCTGATTCTGCCTGGGAAACCTTCATTTTTTAAATATTAATATATTAATTATTACTATTTTAAGTAATAATGAGGTGGTACAGTGTTAACTACAAAAAAAAGGAGTAATAAACAGCAGGGGTTGTGTGAAGAGCTTCGGTGAGTTGTGAAGGAATCTAGGCCTAGGAGGTCGCTGCCATTCTCAGAGAAATGTCCCTGTCTACTCGGGGCCATGCCCCTGTCCTTTGCCTCTTCATTATTAGGATGCCAGGGACAAAACCTGGTATTTCCATGTATGGAACTTGTTCCTCATTATGAAGAACCCTAGTGACCCCCCCACCAGCTCCTAGCAGAGATATCTGAAAAAAAAAATAACCATGAGAAGAAAGATACTCTGCCCCCCTTTCCTTGCCACATCACCGATGGAAAGATAATGGTCAGGAGGAAAGATGCCAAGGAGAGGGGAAGACGTGGTCTACCTGCACCCTCCCTTGTAGGACCAGGGCTGGGGCCTGTCCCAACAAAGCTGACTTACCTCCTGCTGGAGGGCAGCCACAGGGCTGCTTTTTGGGGAGTAGGCAGTTCTACTGTGGATCTGCCACCACACGTGGGACATAGAGTACAGCATTGAAAGGGGTGGATGTGACCGTAGGTTCAAGTGAACCCCGGACCCTGTGTCTCTCCTTCCTGTGTTCTGTCTCTAGATGTCAAATCCTGCCATACCGGTTCAAACATCTAAACACATTTATTATTACCACTTAAAAATATTATTATTATGTAGTAGCCAGCCCTTGTGCAACTTAGGCAAGCACCTTCTTACTGGCCCACACCCCTAGTGTATCCCTAGGACACTTGTGCAGGGACGTCCCTCAAGGCTGGGCCACCAGGCAAATGCCTGCTCAGCCTCAGGACAAGTCCTGCTCTGGGACAAAGACCCCCCCTCTCTCTTTCTAGCTGTCTCCCACAGAGCTAATTTCTACCCTAGGGGCATAACAACATAATAGCCTCTAAGTGGGCTACCTAACCACTTCCTTATATTTAAATATATTTCTATTTAATGTCCTTTTAATACTGGACCTTAAAAATAAAACTTTTCCTTATTAGAAAAGCAATACGTGATCATTTGGGGCAATTCCAAAGTACGCAGAAAATCCGAAAGAAATGAACAAAACCTATTTTCTTACTTCCCCATCGAGGTAGTCATCAACGGATACAAGCAACTGCTTACAGATTCATCCAGCTTTTCCTTTGTGTTTATATTTGCACATGCATGTGCATGTATAGGTCAACATTGACTGTCTTCCTCAATCGCTCTCAATTTATTTATGGTTTGGAGACAGGGTCTCTGTGAACGTAAGCTCGCCAATTTGGCTCCTCAGGGATCTGTCTGTCTCTGCCCCCAGTTGGCTAGCCCTGGAACTGTAGGCACACATTGCCATGTTCTGCTGCGTTCATGAATCTGAGATATCAAATTCTTTTCCTCATGCTTACATGACTCAGCTACCTCCCTACTGCCCCAATCTTTTATTTAAAATCATTTCTTTTGTGAGATTATAATATAATTACATTATTTCCCCCTCCCTTTCTTACTTCTGAGCCCTCACATAAACACCTCTTTTCTCTCTTTCAAATTAATGGCCTCTTTTCTCATTAATTGTTGTTACATATACATCTGAGATGAAATTCTATTTATTTACATATATATTTATTAAAATGTTAATATTTTGATCACGTTTCCTCCCCAACTCCTACCAGAAGTTCCCTGACTGCCTACCCACCCAACTTCATGTTCTTTTTCTCTCTTTCTTTCAAACAAAACCCCCTACAAAAACACCAAAATGAAAATCAGAACAAATAATCAAAAAGCAATATGACAAAAAAATTCTACATATATTTTTTCCATTTTTTCTTTTTCTTTACTGGAAGGTTTTTCTTTCATGGTCTATTGTTTTCTGATGTATTCTTTTCACTTAACTCAACTGTAAAGCTGGACTGAATATTGTTTTTTTATTTCTTTCTTATACAAGCTTCTAGAAAACACCATAGTGCATTGTACAGGAAATACAGGCCCTGAACCTGATTCATCTCTGCATCTGTGACACCTAGCACTGGGCCTGAGATGTGGCAGGTGTCACAGCTGGTAAAACTCTAGCAGGGCTTTATTTGAGTGTCCCCAAGGTCCTACCGGGACGAGCACAGATTGTTAAATCAGTGTTGGGGAGCTGGACCATGCTATGGGAGAGATGTTCACAAACTCAAGCCTTTGGATCAGACAAGAAAATGGACACAGAAGAAAACAGAAGAAAGAGTGGCTGAGGCAAGAGGGTGGCTGTCGGTGAGGAGGAGGACTACACAGAGAACAGAAGAGCCAGGTCTTAGCTGCAGCTAACTTCCCGCTGCCTTTCATGGCTGCAGAACACCCGTTGGCTACCTTCCAGCCTTCCAATGGAGGCCCAAATCTAGATCCACATACAAAGCCTCCAAGCTAAACGCTTAGTTTAATGTTGCCTATCCCACCAGAAATAGGTCCTTAGAATGTGCGAGCCTAATTAGCATGCACCAGCTGCATGGGCTGCACACGCTGACAGGGCATTTCCGACACTCCATCTGGCACGTGCGGAAGAGAGCTCAACAGTTCAAGGCTGGAGATCCCAACACACGCCTCACCTCTTCTAGGGTTGCCGTGTCCCCAGGGACACGCGGCCACGTCTCACGACATCTGTGGTGGCCAGATAAACTTGAAAGGCTGGTGGATGAAGTCAAGAATGTGGCTAAGCATCCTTGATGTGGTTGGTATACAGGACAGCTCCTAGGGAGAAAGAATGGTCTGCCTCAAAGCATCAGCAAGGCCAAGGTGGAGAAACTGTCTATTACCACAGTGGCTTCCAACCCTGGTCGCAAATTAAGAACACTTGAGAGGCTTTAAAAAAAATCACATGCAAAAATAATTAAGGAAGACTCTCTGAGTAGAGCTCAGACTCTGTTGTAAAAGTCCCCAGGGATTCTAAGATGTGGCTGGATTGAGGCCTGCGAGGTGGAATCACAAGATCCCAGCATGCTCCTTAGTGGAATCCTTCTTTTTGCTTAGGACCTATTCACTCAGTAGATATTTTGTGACCTGGATGGGGGTAGATAGCCACCTGTCATTTATACCCTACAAACTGCTGTGTTTAGCTTGTATTGACTTTTAGCCTATTGGTGGCTAATAAAAGCCGTTTTCCCCCTCTAGTCAATTATTCAGGCCGTCCGACGGGCAAAACTTCTGGTGTGCAAACATGCTTTCTGTTCAATAATTACTTCTGAAAGCGAAAGGTCTGCAAACAATCTATGCAATATATTCATACCAAAGGAGGCTGATAAAATTAACTCCGTCTTTCTGCCCTCCCTCCTCACCACAGGCAATGACAAGGTTTAGAAACGGAACAGCAAATGCTAGAAAGTTCCACTGCTATCGCTTGAGAGGTGAAAGAAGAAAATCAAATAAACAAACCCAACTAAGACCATAAAGAAAGTAAAGATAGGAATAGTTGATGCTGACTGGGTTTCATTAGCATCATCTCAACGATCGGATTGGTTGGCTTGTTTGCATCTAATGCAGGCCTGAGGTAGACTCTCCATGGGTCCTGATAATATAAACATTGTAAGGACAAAGGTGCACCTTGAAATTAGGACCATCCTGTCTACCTGCCAGCTACTGCTCAAGAGCGCTATCTACTGGAGTCACCTGTTGGAGGTTGCATGGGAACGCCAAGGGACACTTGGGAAGTCTGAGTCTTAGTCCGGAGTTCTGACACTGGGGGGGTCAAAGGTCTATAACACAGCCCCATCTCTGAAGCCTAGTAAGAGACTGTGATGCTGAAGTCAATGAGTCATTGGCACCGTTGACCTTTAAATCTTGCCAGATGAGAACAGGTGTGGTGGACACACATACTGTCTGGAA
The DNA here is from genome assembly GCA_025134845.1 of Neodon shergylaensis. Classification (NCBI taxonomy): domain Eukaryota; kingdom Metazoa; phylum Chordata; class Mammalia; order Rodentia; family Cricetidae; genus Neodon; species Neodon shergylaensis. The sequence continues at coordinate 5,770,169 of JABTXL010000003.1, read as the reverse complement.
GTAATGCTGAGGTAGGAGACAGTGTTGTCGGAGCAGGGAAATTACAAAGAGAGCCTGATCCCTGGTGGGTAGGCAAGACAGGACCAACACATACAGAGGGGACTAGCCTATATAGCATGAATGACATGGCAAAGGTCCAGGGGCAAAGAAGAGCCTGTCTGTCAGGAGAGCATCACTTAACAAGTGGCTGCTTAGGAGACAGGAAGAGAAGGGAGGATGAGGCTGGAGAGGCAGCCAGGGTAGACGTGAAGGCTAAATGTATTGAGTGTGAATGGTGAGCACGAAGATGTTTCGCGTAGGAAAAAGGTGAGCATCCTGAAAATGAGTGACTGAGTACAAAGAAAGATTCTGGGCTTGGCTTGGAGGGTCCCAGAATCCCCACCACATTCTACTGTATGATCCTGGTGAGCTAACACATGTTTGGATAGAATAGTCATACACAGTACCACATACAGGCAGAGATACAGACAGGCCAGAAGAGCCCAGGGAACTTACAGGGAAGGGCTGAGCCCATACTAAGACAGCCTGTCTCTAGAGACAGGGAAAGAAACCATGGAAGATTAGAGAGGCAAGAGGGGCCCTTCACGTGGGGAAGAGTAGTCCTGGAGACCATAAGGACAGGAAGCTAAAAGGAGAGAAGGAGGAGAGAAGGGGAAACACCAGGAACATAAGCCCTCACTTGGCGTTTCTTCAGAATACTGCCTCAGAGGTGAACAGACTCTGTCTCTGAAGCCAGGGCCACCCAGAGGCCTGCTTCAGTGGGCAAAAAGCGGAACGCCATGGCCACTCCAGCAGGCAAGGTGAGGGTCGGAGTCACGGAGTGGAGAGCAGGTGTCTGGGGAACGCGTGTCACGTCCCTAGATTAGCCTGAGCCCGCTGCCCTGTAATCACCCCTCCCAGCTATTCAGCTTCAGTGGCCACAAGTGAACACGTGGCTTGAACAGGCCGCTACTCAACAAACCTCTTCAGGTTTGGGTCAGTGTGCCCCCCTCTCCCAGAATAAAGGCCTGCTGGGTCTCAGGACAAGGCTACCGAGAGTCACTCAAAAGGGTTCATCACAGGACAATGGCTAAAGCTGTCAATAGATTCTGGATATTAAAATGTCAATGAAGTTGCTCTTAGGAGAAATAATAACGTGTGCTTTTATTTGAACTGCTCTCCAGGTCCCAACCCCCTTTTAATATTTCCTTCTACTCACATAAAGAAATTGCTTTATCATCTAGTTTATAAAACTGGGTCTTCCCCGCCCCCAATCCGCAGTGATTTATTTTCTTTATAGGAAATATGTTAATGACTGGCCAGGAATCTAAATCTTAAAAGCATGCAAAAATGAAATCTTTGAAAATGAAAACAAATGATTCTTTTTTTTTTCCCACCCTTTCAGGGAACTGCTTCTCTTTAAGATGCAGGAGGCAAGGCAGGGTGGAAAGAAATGACTCGAATTAGTTCCCTGAAAGCAGCCCCCCTGGCAAGTGTCTCTCTCTTCCCATCTGCACATTGTCTGAGAAATTATCAAGTATTTCTGGAGCAACGGTGTCCCTAGTTCAAGAGAGCCAAAGATCAAAGTCAGACAGACGCTTCTAGCAGCTTGCTACAGCAAAAGAAACAAACACACTTGGGAAGGAACAGGCGTCTGGAGACTCAAAGGCAAAAGCTCCAAAGGGAGAAAGAGGGGATCATTTCAGAGTAGCAGGCATTGAGGGATGAATAGGAGTTGTCCAACAGGAGCGAGAGAAGACTGAATGGCCATCTAGAGCAGTGGTTCTCAACCTTCCCAATGCTGCGACTCTTGAATACAGTTCCTCATGCTGTGGTGACCCCAACCACAAAATGTATTTGGTTGCTGCTTCACAACTGTAATTCAGATACTGTTATGAATTGTAAATATTTATGTTTTCCAGCGGTCTTAGGTGACCCCAGAGGGGTCATGACCCACAGACTGAGAACCACTGATCTAGAGGGCAAAGAGACAGCTGGAGATGCATGTGAACGGGGCTCAGTGCTCCACAGGGCAGCATGGGGAAGAAGCATCTGAAGTGTCCCAGGAATCCTTCTGGCGGTAGCGTGAGGACATAGGAGGGGGCAGCCCTGGAAGGCTAGCGAGGTGACCACGGCCCAGGTCCAGACGAGAAGACAGACAGCCCAGAGAGCCCGCACTGGAGCAAGGCAGCATGGAGCATATGACGGACAGGTGGAAGGGGCACCTGGGAGGCGGGAGAGACAGGACGACTTGGCAGGTCACTTGGCACCAGACATTCACACAGAGAATGTGGGACGATGGCGGGCTGGCGGCCAAATGAAAAATGTGTGTTAATGAGGAAGAAACAGAAAGGCATGGTGGGAAGAGAGGGACCGGGAAGAAAGAGGCAAAGGAAAGAGGCACGAACGGGGCCGAGCTCTTGTCAGTCAGGGTTTTCCCCATCTTCCCCATTAATTAATTAATTAATTTATTCTGTGGTGGGCAGCTCATTACTTCACACAGCTTTATCCCCTGCCACCTTTTGCGAGTACCTCGTGCCCTTCTTTCCAGCTTCATGTGCATAGTTACCTTTGAGTTTTACTTTTGGTTGCTCTGGGGAGTAATTTAGAGGCCCATTTGACTTAGCAAAGACCCGAGGAACTGCCTTGTCCTGTTATCCTCCCGATGGAGGAGTCTTTGTTAGACCAGGGCAAAGAAACAGCCAAAGACTCTCGACTGTGGGCAGCTGGCGCTGCCTGGATCCTACCCGCCCTCTCCCCGCAGAGCCCGAGGTTTCAATTACCGTGCTATTGCAGCCGGCGAAGCAGGCTGACAGGTAGGTGATGCCGTCGGCCCCACACACTGGGGTGAAGGAATCGGTTTGGCATTCACAGTTCTTGTTGCACGGAGAGTAGGGGTCAAGGGCCGAGCCACGCGCTGAGCTGGAAATGAAGAGTTGAAGGGGACTCGTTAGAAGCTGGGGTGGACTAGGACTGTGGAGGGCATTCTGCTGTGATGGGCTTTGTGGTACCCTTGCTCAGCATGCTGTCCTGGTCCTGCTTGTCCTTTCCCTTTTCATTCTTCCTGTCTTAGCCCTGGCTGACCCGCAAGCGCCTGTCCAGGGCCACTGCCAAGAGCCCACGCTGCTGTACCCCTTTAGGTCTTCCATCAAAGTGAGGAGGGGAGTTGTTTGTTTGTTTTGTAGTTTGTAACCTTGTGCCCTATGGACTGATGGTGGCTGGGGCTTAGCTTAGGGTTGTCCACTCAAGGACACTATTCTAGATGGCCGCCCTGCCCCACAATTCCTTCTGCACTGCTGGAGGCCCCCCATGGGCATCTGTTTCTCCCTCTCCTGCGTATAGGACGCCCAGCCTGGCTCCAACAGCTACCTTCCTACGGGTTCACTGTACCAAGAAATACAATGAGTGCTAGGGTGTTTTATACTCGCCTATGCATTACAAAGACGAGATACCAAGAGCACATAAACTGGAGAGACCAAAAGGGAAATCGAGGCTGGACCAGCTGAATCATCTGCCTGGATGTATATAGTGTCTGAGTGTGCAGAATGAGCGAGAGCTGGATAGTGTAATCACAGGCCTTGAGCTTTTTATCTGTTTTTTGTTTATTGGGTGCCATGTCATTATACCGTGACTCGGTGTGTGCAGTTCTAATCACTACAGTTTACCGCTTGTACTGTTGGCCATCCACAGTGAGGGCTGCTGTTCAGAGGGGACTCTCTGTGTGTGAGGAACTGGGAGGGGGGGGTTGCCTGACGTGCACCCAGGTCTGGGAGAAGCTGCCTCTTCATGCTCTTCCTACTTTACTCTCAAAGGGTGGCAGCTGAGACCCAGCTCTCCCCAGTCTCCAGGCTCCTTATCCCAGCTCAGTGGCCTGCCTGGAGGAGGAGCCTGACTATGTAACCTGCATGGTAGCCACGGTGCAGCTTGTCTGGGCTAGACCCCACAGCCTGACTAATGTGCAGGGTAGCCACAGTGCAGTAGGTCTGGGCTAGACTCCACAGCTCGGGGTGGTCTCAGAGTCCCACAAGGAAAGGAGACACTGGGCATAGAGATAATATAACCCCATAATCTATTTGAAGAGCAATCGCTATGGGGACTCAGGTCCACAGTCCTGGGATAACAGCCAGGGTGTAAAGGAAAGAGACACCATAGCAACCGGCTGGCCCCTGACCCCCACCTTGTTTTTTTCTGTCCCTTTCTTCCCCCTCCACTTAACCTGCTCACCAAGGGCCAGACTTAGTAATGACTGTGTGAGTCCGATGGCAGCTTCTGACTCGCGTAGGAATTATTGAAATTGATTCTGTCTTTTATTTTCAACTGAGTTTTGAAATAAGGTTTATTGTTATTTTCTATCTTCGCATCATTCCTGAAGTCAAATGTCAGAAAGAGCGAGTGGACTGGAGAATGAGCGACTGCCCTGCTCTTGGGGCTGCCTTGCTAGAGTGGAGAAAAGGTTAGCTCTCAGAGGACAGGCTGAGTCTTCCAACGACAAGAAGAAATTAAGGTCTCCTGGGCTTTCCTCTCAGCATCACTAGCAACCAAGCTAGCTCTGTTAGCCTGTGTCAGAGAGTCCTGATGTCCCTGGGCAGGGTTAAGCTAGTTTTGAAAACAACAGTAGCAGTGAAGGTATCCCTGGTGTCCCTGGTACCCCTGGGCAGGGTCAAGCTAAGAGTTTAGATACTTACTTGTTTCCATAGGGAACAGTGACCCCAGCCACAGGGCCTGTGTCACAGCCCAGGAAGAGGAAGGAGACGTAGCAGGCCGTGGACACTAGGTTGACCAGCATGGCCATCCGAATGGCCCCCAGAGCAGACAGGCTCAGCTTCTTCACCAAGAGGCCACCCAGGAAGATGCCCAGGCAGGCACAGGGGATTGCCGTCATCCCTGAAGAAGGAGAACAGTGGGGTGTGAGTAGCAGAAGAGGGGCTGGAAGGTGGCAAGGGCCCTGTGACTTCATGTGACCCCAGTGTCTTCATGATGGGCCTCATTTCTGTCCTCAGAGAACTCCCAGAAAACAAGGGGAGACAGATTCGGAAAAGTCAGTCATTGTGAGCCAAAGCACACACTGTTTGCACACCATGCCTAGTGCCATCCAAAAGGATGTACGTGGGGCCAACGTACATGGTACATGAGTTGAATCCGGAAAGCTAGGGACCTGGATGTGAAATCCAGGAGATTTGGGGGAGCAACAGTATGGTCTTTGTATTAATTATATCTATATCTATAGATCTATCTATCTATCTATCTATCTATCTATCTATCTATCTATCTATCATCTATCTAATCTGTTTGGTGGTATTCTATAGACCAGACTAGCTTCAAACACTTTTTATCTCAGCTACCCAAGTAATGGGATTAAAGGCATATCCTACGAAGTTCAACTTCTCTGTGAATCATGTATGTGAATGTGTTTGTATGCATGTACAACATATGTGCCTGTATCAATGTAGAAGCCAGAGGATAGCCTTGGGTGTCATTTCTCAGGCACCTGGTTTTGAGATGCCTTCTCTTGCTTTGGCTTTTATGTTTCTCACTGTATCTGAGTTCTGAGCATGGAACTCAAATCCTTAGTCACCATGCCACATGAGCATCTCTGGGCATATCTACAGTGACCCCGAAAGGGGACTTAAGATTATCTGAGAGTTCTAGGCGGGGGAGATGGTTTAGTAGACAAAGTGAGTGTCATGCAAGCATGAAGACTGGAGCTATGATCTCTAGAAGCCACAGAAAGGCCAAGCAAGTCTGGTGGTCTCAATATACAGGAGACAGAGAGGAGATGCTGGGGACAAGCCATTAAGGTAGACTGGTGGAAACTGGCAAAGCACCAAGCTCAGCAAGAGACTCCACCTCAAAAGATTGAGTGGGGGAGTAAATGAGGATATCAACATAAACTTCATGCCTACACACACATTCCCATACACTTCAGTTGCGGACAGATACATACTTATACATGTGAACACACATGGATTCAGCAAACACACTCTCAGACTTATCCAAACTTATACATGCGAACATACACACAGGAAACACACACACCCACACTCTGAGGATTTTCTCTTCCTCTTCTAATGAGGCGAGGCAAGGCAAGGACAGTTCATAGGCTCCAAGGCTGTTTAAGCCAAAGGCTGCAGGGCTCACATGTCTGTGGAGGATGACATTTAGCCAGTTCTGCCACGCCTCAGGAAGCGGTATCAGTCCCATCACTATGTTCTGCAATACCTGGTTAATAATTAGTAAGTATACACAGTCTCTCTCTTCTACACAGAGCTATGTCATAGGCAGCAGGCCCGAAACCTGTTCCCCAGGACTCTCAGAGACCCAGAGTACCAAAGGACCCTGCTGTCCCAATCTCCTCTTTGTTTGGGGCTCTCTTCTGATTCATTTCATCTGTGACTCGTCTTTAAATTACTGAGTGTCATTTATCTACTGTGTAGATTATGCATGGCCAATTTTCCAGTCTAGGCTGTCTCCTCCCTGCCAATCAACTGACCCCCAGGTCAATCGACTACATCAACCAGCTGGTATGTGCTGAGGGAATGCAAATTAATTTTTCATATTACGGTAAGAAAATAAAATTGGGAAGGCTTAGCTTGCCAAGGCCCTATCCTGGCCATGCTTGGAACAGACACAGCCCTGTGTGTTACTGGCTGCCTCTGACATCTGAGCTTAGTTTCCACATGACCTTGTCCTGTGAGCCTCCATCCCCAGCCCAGGCCACTGGCCACTCTAACCACACCCACGTTTTCTACTTTCTCTCCCTGGAAATGTCTAGGTGCCCAGGGTCCCTCAGTCTTTGCCTACACATTGGTTCTATTCCTAGGACACACTTGTCCATCTTTCCTGGAATGGTCTCCCCCCTCTTCTAAGAAGCTGCATCGGCCCCCACTCCTCTGGTGACATACAAAGGGGACTTACGACCATCTGAGGATCTGAGGCAGGGAACATGGCTCAGTGGATAAAACACCCGTGGTACCAGTGAGATCCCAGAGGTGGGATCTCAGAAGCCAGGTTAAAGCTGGGCAGGTGGTGGCCCACCTATAACTGTGCATTTTGGAGGAAGAGACAGGGGATGTCCATGGTAAGCCATCCAGCTGGTCTAGCTGGCATCGGGGAGCTCTTCTTGGTTCAGAAACAGTCTCCTGTTATCCCTAGGCAGAATTCCTGTTGCCATGGTTCTCCCTGCCATCTAAAACTGCCGTGTTTATTTTTGCCCATCCTGTATCCTGCTCTCCTCCTCTATCAGCATGGAGTTTCCAGGAGGAAGGGTACCCTCTGTGTCCCATTCAGTCCAGCCCAAATCCCAGTGTCTAATAGAGCACCCTGCGCTGGACAGCATTCAGACATCCCTTTGAGAAAGAGTGAGTCTGTGAGCAGATTGGATCTGTGTGGATAAGCCTTGGTGACAACATGCCTACTCCCAGAGAGCAATGGGCTTTGTTTCACTTTCTAGTTGAGACAGTGGGGGTGTCACCTGGTGATGATGGTAACCATGGCAACAACAGGATTTCAGCACCTCTTCTCCCAGTCACTATTAGCTTCCCTTTCCCTTCCTCCATGATGTGTGTACATGTCCTTAACACCTCTGGCCATTGCCAGAACTTCACAGGACCAAAACTTCATCCTCATTAGATTGACTTATGCAGATTGAGCCCCTTTAATCTATACTCATAAATCAATGTCATCGGCCCCTGGCTTGTCTACACTGCTCTTCTCTGAACTCTGACCTATTTTCTTATGACTTTGTGGGTGGCCCAGAGTCTTTCCTGAATAGTACTGCACACACACTATCTTCCAGGAGCACAGGAGCTATTCTGAGAGCATCTCCCTACATAAGCGTCCCCTAGCGCACCCTGCCCGCCCCTCCTGCAGTGGGCTGTCCCCAGTACACAATGATTGGATCTATGCCATTGGCTAGACATAGAGACAGGAGATGCTGGCTGTCTGCCTGGAGACTACGAAGAGACCCCCCACCCCCTTTCTTCCCACCTTGTTAAGCACTCTAACAAGCAGGAACCATTGGGAAACAAACAGATGTTAGGTAGCAGAATTGTTTTTCTGACCTTCTGCCCCGGAGACTATTGATTTGTGTGTCGATAGAAAAGCTTAGGCATTTGTTCCACAATAGGACCTGGCCCTGAAGATGCAACAGTGCAAACACAATCAAGATGGGAGACATAGCAGCAGAGAAACCAGGAGGTGGGAGATAACCTCTGGGGTGCTGCTGCAGAGTCAAACCCCAGATCCTAGAGACAGCAAACACTACAGCTTGCACTATAAGGAGAGGTGGTTTTTTCCCCCTCCATTCTGCAAGTATTAAAAAGCTGCATTTTGCTCATACTCTGACCAAAGGGTAGGTGGCAAGAATGTCTAGTAAAAAGAGAGGAGGAAAAAACAAACCCAAAAAACAAAAACCACCACCACCAGCAGCAGCAACAACAAAAACAAACAAACACAAAAAAACTTGTATTCCTCTTCAGTTTTCAGGGAGGAAAAAAAAAAACAAACTATGGCATGTTGTCATGATGGTCAGGGTTTAAATTTCTTTTTAATTTGAGATGTGAAACACACAAGACCATGCTCGTGAACTTTCCAATATGCAAACGCCCCCACAACCAGCACTCAGGTTAAGCCTAAAACAATTCCAGACGCCTGGGGCTCAGGAGTGCTTGATCCTCAGCACTTTCATAAAAGCCAGGAACCCCAATGCTGGGCTGTAGGGAGACACATGGAGCCCAGCATCACGCTAGCCAGCGAGAGACTTTGCATGGAAAACTTTGGTGTGGAGGGACTGAAGAGGACACCTGCTATAGATATCTGGCCTTCACATGTGTATGTGCGAATGTGTATCTATCATCACATGAACAATTCACACACCACACACACACACACACACACACACGCGCAACTGCCTAGGAGGCTCCTGGGTACCTCCGCCCAGTTGTAAGCCTCAAGGACAACTGTGGCTCTTCTTTTATCTTAATTGACGATTCTTTTTTTTTTTTTTTTACGTCCCATAAATAAATTCTCTTTGTGTGTGACACATTTAAACTCATACCCATTTACATGGACGCCTGTGTGGGAGTCCATCCTTTCCCAAGCTGTGTGGTATAGAATGAACAGTCTATAGTTTATTTACCCATTCTGCTGTAGACAGACATTTGGGCTGGTTCCAGTTTGAGAGAATTATGCACAAAACCGCTCCGAACGTTGTTATATATGCATATGCAAATGAGTGGACCTAAACACTCCATTCTGTTGGAGAAGTGCCCAGAAACGGAACTGACGGATCACAGCTCAGGCATATGCTGAGCTTTAATGGAGGGTGTAAAAACCGCCCGAAGCAGAGGTTCTGTCGTGCATTCCCATCACAGTGTGGGTTCCAGTTCCTCCTGGTCCTCCCCAACACTCCGGGCTGTCATCTGGTTGGTGTGTCATAGCGCCTCCTTGAGGTTTCAGTGTGCATTTCCCTCATCATGCTAGCCAGAATCTTTGTTATTTATCGGCCATTTTGTGAAGCAACAGGAGGAATCTCTCTCTCTCTCTCTCTCTCTCTCTCTCTCTCTCTCTCTCTCCCTCCCTCCCTCCCTCCCTCTCTTTGTGTGTGTACATGCATGTGTGTGTGCATGCACAGGTGTACATAGGTGTGTGAAGGCTAGAGGCTGAAGTCAGGTACCTTCATCTATGGCTCTCCACTTTATTTTAAAATTTATTTTATGCATATGGGTATCTTGCCTGCATGTATGCTTGTGTACCATGTCTATGACTAATGCCCAGGAGCCAGAAGAGAGCTCTATATCCCCTGACACTGGAATTATTAGCACTTCTAAGCTACCATGTGGGTGATGGGAATTTAACCTGGGTACTCTGAGAGAGCAGTCCATGCTCTTAACCTCTGAGCTGTTTTTTTTTTAAGCCTCTGCACCTTTGTTTTTTGAGATGGGTGGTTCACTGAAGTCAAGACTTTACCCATTGGCTAGACTGGCTGGGTTTGATGCTCACGGCCACCTATCACTCTAGCTCAAAGGGACCCCACACCTTCTTCTGACCTGTAGGCACCTGGAATGCACACGGCGCACACATACCCATTCAGGCAAAGCACACATACCTAAAATGACGTTATGAATCTTTGAACCAAAACAACTCCTGGGGCTGTAGAAATAGTTCAAGAGGTAAAGTCCCCGCTGTGGGGTGTATGGTGCTGAGATCATCCCTTAGCCTAATAAAAATCTATTAATCTAAGATGGACTTGGATTGCTTTCTTCATGTGTGCTTCAAGATCTCCCATTCACATCAGTCAAGGGACTTCCTGGCCTCTCATAATGCTTCCTACATGTACCTTCTATTGTTGTTCTTTCTTATAATATGGTTTTGTTTTTAAATTTATTATTATTGTTTTTAAATTTATTATTATTATTATTATTATTATTATTATGCCTGAGTGTGTCATGGTACCCATGTTGATCCTCTTCTCCAAAGGTGGGTTCTGGGTTTTGAACTTGGGTCACCAGCCTTGAGCAACAAATACTTTCCCTGCTCAGCCATCTCACAGACCCTATAATACGTTTTTAGTATTTGTCTCAGTCATGAAAAAAATCTCACTCCGAAGTTCCTTGCAAAGAAAGGTCACAGATACGCCACACCACTATTGGCTTAGCATAGCCCTGCACACTTCCTGGCTCTCAGGGCATTCTCTGAGCATCTGGGTATGACCGGAGGGCAAAGAGACCCACTCACCGAGCAGCTGGTTGGCAGAGGAGGTGGTGAGGTTGAACTGCTGTTCCAGGTACTTGCCCAGGAAGGCAGCGAAGCCGGCCACCACGGCAATCTCCATGCAGGCAGCCAGGACGATACAGGTGAACACGGGGTTTGAGAGCAGGTGCTTGGTGACCTTGGGGATCACTGTGGGGAGGTACAGAGAGCAAGGTCAAGGTCACACATGTCGAGTGCCTACTCTTGAGAGCTCATTAGAGACTCCTTCTTGATTCATTCTTGCCTGTTTCTTTAAACAACACCCAAAGGCACTTGGGTGGCTCAGGCCAGAATCTTTATCTTTATGTAGGGCATTTGTAACTTTGAGAACTCTGGATTCAAAACACACCAATATCCTACAAAGTAAGCCATCTTCTACTAAAACAGGCTGCTCTATCTATCTAGCTTCTTCAATGCCACAACTTCAGGGGCTCACATGAGATATTACAAGTTTTTTTTTTTTTCCCTCACTCCACTCTAAAAGGAAATCTGTTTGGGAATTTTTCCCCCAAGGTGAAAACTGTTGACATATATAAGTTGTATACATCAAATTATTTAGGTATATGTCAACATGCCCAATATATGAGCAACATTTAGAACTACACTCTGTATGCGCAGTCGGAGAACAGGTTTAACGAAGTGAAGCTCTCATCTTTTAATAAAGTGTGAACCAAATCAAGTCTTCCTCTCGGCTCTTATCTGCAGGGCCGGCGCAATCCCGGGGTCGGGGGGGGGGGGGGCTGAGCTAACAGCCTTGATTTGATCATACCCTACATAGTAACTAATAAGATCAGCTTAAAGGTTTTACTGCTCGAGTGTCCACAGTAAGGAGAGCCACAGCAGGGAGTCTATGATTTACAGTCTGGTACTCTAGGTTTTGGTCTACTTCTTGGTGCTGGGACAGTCCCAGGATGCTTGACCTTCGCTCCCCATTCCCAGATCTTGCGCCCCTCTGAGCGGCATCCACATTGTATTGTATGCTAGGTCTTCTTCATCTACCATAATGCTCTTCTCCTAAACGTTTACCACGCTCATACCCTGCCTCCCAGGTAAAGTGCCTCATTGCCCAACCTAACCTGGAAGAGGTTCCCAGACCACTGTAGGTGCCCAGGGACTCAGGAGAGTTGGCTTGCAGCACGCACACCCTGGAGCTGTGCACTGCTTTACATCACAGCAGACACTGACAGTGGTGTGGGGAGGCCACATGGTTCCTTCTTATTTACTGTGGTCTAATTTGCATTACAGTATGGTTTCCTAAGCCACTAAAACTTCCTCTTCTATCGGTGCTCCTAAAAATTGGAGATTGGTTTCTGTACTTTGAAAGTAAGTACAATTACTTAAGTTTCTAGTAAGTAGAGTTCTTGGCACATGGTCTTCAATCAGCTCTCCTCAATTGATGTGTATATCCCGGATGATGCTAGGTTAGCCCCATCTTTTCTGCACTGATGCCTTCCTTCCTTCCTTCCTTCCTTCCTTCCTTCCTTCCTTCCTTCCTCTTTTCTTCCTTCCCTCTCTCCCTCCTTTTCCTTCTTTTGTGTGTGTAAATGCAGATACAAGTATGCCAAAACATGCATATGGAGGTCAGCCTTGGGTATCAGTACTTTCCTTTCACTTTGAGATAGTCCATCTCCTTCTTGCCTTCCTACCACAGGTTAGCAGGCCTGCAGGGTTTCTGGGGATTCTCCTATCTCCGCCTCCCACTTCCCCGAAGTTAGATATTTGTGCCGTTCATCCAGCTTTTACATAGACTCTGGGGATTCAAACTTAGGTCTTTAGACTTGCACGGCAAACACTTTTTACCAAGTAAACCATCTCAAACTCTACACATTTATTTTGGTGTCTGTACCGGACACCAAAATCTACACATGCTCAAATCTATTATATCACATACTATTGGTCTGTCACTCACGCCCATTCTTTCATGTACCGTGAGTCTTTTCTAAACCACCAACATCAACGACAAGGCGGATGCTATGCAAGTAGCTGCTAGAGCGCATTGTGTAGGGGATCATGATAACGACAAAGTCTGTACTCGTTCAGTACAGATGCAGTTGTCCGTGGCATGCATTTCAAGCAGCAGTTAGTTAGGTCTGTGGATGTAGAACTTACACAGATGGAAGCCAGTGGTATTTACAAAATAATTAACCACATAGAGCTGATTCATCAAGAGCTATGGCTTAAGACAAGCAAACTTGATTTCAAGTAATTTGAAGACAAGTCTTATTCAAATCATAAATAATTCTCTATAAATAGTAAGGATAGAGGTGAGCTGTAGGTTACAGCAAACACTGTCCAAGTGTTGTGCTGTGATTAGACTTGGGGCTGGTTGGCAATGGGGCTCAGTTAGTAGAGTGGCTTGCCTCGCATGCACATAGCCTTGGGTTTGATCTCTAGGGCTGCACAAAACAGGCTGGCAATCTCAGCCCCTGGGAGGTTGAAGCAGGAGGAGCAAGATGGTTCTCAGCTACATAATGGGTTTGGGGCCAGCCTGTGATACATGAGACCCTGTCTCACACACACACAAAAGGAAAATTCTATTTTGTTATATTCATATTAGTAAGAAAAATGAGGCATGGTGACAGGGTCTACTTGTTTCTCTTTGTGCACATGGAAAAGATCAGATGCAGAGACTCATGAGAAGTCAGATTAAGTATTAGAAAAGCCCAGTAAAGTGCCTGTGGCCATATAAAATAAATAGGTGGGCTGGGAGCCCAACCCTGCACTCCAAGGTGACGATTGAGCCAGCTGTCCTAAAGAAGAGAGCTAATTACACAGGCTCAATTACATCTCCTAGGAGACGAAACCTCCAAATGGCCCATCTAATTAGAATAAAATAATAATAGGAGACACATAAGTTTTTAATAACGTTAACAGACAAGCTCAATGCATCAAAATGACAGAACAATAGGCCAGGGACTGGCAGATATACAAAACTTAGAATTTTTCATCTCTGGGAAAGACATCAAGTTTCCAAAGTGAAACTCTCCAGAGGTGTGGGGGGGGGATTTAAGGGTTTAGTTACAGCACAGTGCTGGACCAGATGAGTGGAAGCCGGGATTACTGTGGACTGAGCCCTGAATCCCACATCCAAAGGAACATAGTCAATAACCAGAGTCAATGGCCTTGGCTGTTCTGCTTGTGTTTCTGAGGCTTTAGGAAGGAAGCTTGAGGGTTAACGGGATGTGCAAGAAAAAAAATTAAAGTCAAAACTTTACGAAGTGTATGAACCAAGACGGCAAACAAACAGCTTCAAGCCCTCAGACTTCATGCCCGCACACTGTGCTTAGAGTTTCCTGGTCTTTATGGGCACGCTGTGTGTATACTTTACACGCCTTTAAACATTTATGGCAATCTGACTTTTCAGAAGTATCATTTCTTTTTCTTTTTTTATTTATTTTTTTATTAAAGACTTCTGTCTCTTCCCCACCGCCGCCTCCCCTTTCCCTCCCCCTCCCCCAATCAAGTTCCCCTCCCTTGTCAGCACAAAGAACAAACAGGGTTCCCTGTCCTGTGGGAAGTCCAGGGACCACCCACCTCCAAATGCCCAGGAGTGTTTGCTTTTAGAATCTGTGTTTAAATGTTAAGAAATTTTCCTTTGTTAAATCCATATTGTTTTAAAGTATTGTACAAATACTCAGAGAACTGTTGACTTGGCAGTGTTTAAAGTGGAGCTCAACAAATACGGAAAACGAACACAATGGGAATAAACAGAGGGTGATTTGTTCTTTATGGACAAGAGTGCTTTGGGTATCAAGACTGGTAAATCACTGTTGAGGGGCCAAGGTAAACTTGAGACAGGGTGTGCCAACCACGAGGCTAGTCTGTACCCAGAATCAGGGACTGGTGGGTCATAGCCACACACCGTAGGGAGAGCAATCATGTGGTTGCAGCAACTCCCTGGAATGGGTGACTACGAACCTAAGTCCTGGCTGCTGTTGTGTCACGGCAGACACCACTGTTACTTAGTCACTGTGCTCTTTCAGATGACACAGAGGTTCTGGAAGCCCTGCCAGCAGTGAAGAGGCAGGTTCGGGACAATCCAGGTAGATCTAGGATCTCTGCCATGCTTTTGCTGTAGGCTTTATTTCCTCAGGGGGAGTGCAGTCTCTGCCGAGTGGGATTCCAGAATAGGAGCTTTGTATTCCCCTTGGATCACACCACCAGGAGCCTCCCACAGCAAAGTTTATCTGGCTCCAAAATGACACTGGCGATGATGGTTTGAGTCAATTAGCACATCTCTGCAGACCTCACCATGGCCTTAATCTTCATTAGATTCTTCATGATCTGTTTCAAGGTAGGAAGGGCTCTGGCCCCATGAAGATGCAATTCCGGTTAATAGAACATTTCTGTATTTCTTCAGGCTTTTAATTATTCTCGAGCTCATTCCACTCTGCAAGAAGAGCTCCTAGTTCAGACAGGAGCCTTCCTGCTTGCCTTAAGGCCTAACGACTAACATCTCCTTGAATTAGATGTGAAAATGATTAAGTTCAAGAATCACTGGGCTGGGGGAAGGCCTGGGATGCCTTATTTGCCTGACCCTTTTCTCTCTGTAGCCAAGCTGACTGGCTTCCTCAAGTTCTGCTCTCTTCCTCCCACATTCAGCCTCCCATGCACAACTTTATCGTAACAATTTGCAGCCATCAAAAGCCGAGTCCATTTTCACAGGTTCAGCCCACCTTCCAGACCCCAGCTTGGAAATGAGGCCTTAGTTAGCTTGGCTTTAGGGCTGTCCTAGTGCCCCAAGCAGATTGCTAAACCCATAAAAGTCAGCCTTTCAAGGAAGGAGTGGCTAAGGAGTGGCCCAGATGAACAGAGAGTGGTGAACCAGGGCCACAAACAGGTCACTGAACATCTGCAGCCTCCCTTAGCCATTTAACTCTCCATTACTGATTTACCCTTGGTACTGGAGCTGGGGTCTAAGGGGTTGGATTGAATCATCCACCAACCTGGGAAACCTTTCACGCTCTCACTGGGAGCCCACTGCTGTCACCAGTAGGATGGTACAAATTTGGAAATTAGCTCAGGGGAGCCAGCTCCATGGAAAGCAGGCTGTCTACTGTGAGCCCCCAGAAGACATTCCTGAGGGACAGAGGACTGTTGTTCATTTATGGGTCATTTGGGGACATCCTAAGGACTAATGTCATTGGGACTTTGTCTATGTGGCAAATGCCATCCTAAGTGTTCATCATCAACTCACAAACTCACAATAAACATGATCTTAGAACCATGGAGTGCTCCATTTAAAAATGGGGAAACTGAGGCAGGAATGGTCCCACAATTAGAGCGACATAGCAGAAACTCCAGCTGCAGCACCAGCCACCACAGCACATTGGGAGAAGGGTGTTGTTCTGTCCTGGATTCTCTGGGCCACTATTGTTATTATGAAGATTAAGCAAGCAGGCTGGACCTGCCAGTAAGAAGTAGAGTTTTACTCTCACAAATAGTAATGTGTTAAGAAACCATGACCAAGGTACCTAATGGAAGGAAGGGTTTATTTGGGGCTTACAGTTTCAGAGAGGGAGTCTATGATGATTACGGGGGAGAGCAGGATGGGCCAACTCATAGCCTGAGTGATAGCTGGGTCTGTCAGCCCACCAGTTCTACCTCGTCCTCATCACCAGGAAGAGCTCTTAAGCATGGCCCCAGCACGTTCACCCTGTGCAGCAAGCAGCAAAGGGCAGGGCCAGATCTCAGGGACAACCCACACCTACACTATGAGGGTGAGCCCTACTGTGCTGCCCACACAAATTGCAGGGGCCACTCCCTGAGTGCTGCAGCTGGCGAGGGGCAGGGTCTACTCTCTCACCTGCCACAGATGGCAAGGGGTGAGAGGGGCAGGGCCTCTTTCCCCTGCCCTTGCCACCACGGCCGGGGCAGACCTCCCGCTTCCATGTTCTCAGGGCTGGCTCACCCATGCCCCTGCCAACAGGGTCAGCTCTACTATGCTTACCAGATGAGAGGCAGGACCTATTGTCCTGAGTGCCGCAGCCAAGGCCACACTTACTGATCCTTCCCAAGCAGTTCCACCAACTGGGGACCGAAGTATTCAACTATATTAGCCTATGGGGGAATTCTCTTTCAGGCCACCTCACTGAGAAAAATGATCTGGTGTAGTGTGTGTCTGGGACTTAGTGCAAGATTTTTTTGAAGAAAGGAAGAAAGGAGTTAGGAAGGTGGGAGGAGAGGGTGAACGTGTTCCTGTGGCAAAACCACTTAGCTCATGGGGGAAGAAAGGATGTAAAGACAGCAGGTCCTTCTCTGTGGCCAGCACTAGATGATGGTTGATTAGCACAATAGTTCACGCCACTGAAGTCCTGCTATAGGGGAAGTCTTCTGGAGTCACAGTTTTCCTGCCCTGCTGCAGTGTCCTCTAGGAGTCCACTGTGGACCAACGAAGTAGGAACTGCTCATCCTTAATGAAAATTCCTTACTCTGGAAGTGTGTTCACACCGAGGCCATGCCCGAACCATTTCCAGTCTAGTGAGTTCCAAACCCACTGACCCGAATGCATACTTCTCAGCCCATGCCAACTACTTGAGGTTCATCTTGACTTTGATGTGTCCTCTCTTGTAGCCTGCCTCCTCTATTGAATTCTAAGTTCTAGGACACAAGCCACTTAATCGCGACCATGTTCCCAGCCCCCAGTAGGAGTAGGATATTTACTCCTGAATGTAGTATATAAAGCAGGATGGCTGAACCTTATCCCAGCAACTCTGAAATTGTGACAGCCTGTAGCTCGGGACCCAGTTGAGTTAGGCCTCTTACCCTCCCTGGCCTTCCACAAGCCTGTCACTCCCTGTACCATTGGCTGTCTTTGATGGCTTGCTGGGGAAGTCTTTAACGGCCTAGTTGTTTCTTTTTTATCTCTGTATACCCAGAGATGAAGGGGGGGGGGGGTCTACAAATGTGGTTTGTAGGAGACAGAACTGTCACCTGAGCAAAGAAGGAACTGGACAGGCTGCCACGACTGGGGACCAGGGTCCTCTCTCGCCAGAGCGACTCTGATGCCAGCCTGATGGATTATTGTAGGCCGGGGGCTTGAGATTACAGTCAGCTGTGCTCTCAAGATAACGGCAGGCATCACCCTCCAACTGGCTGGGGACTTCTGGAATGTGGTAGAAGCAATTCATATCCTTATTGAGGGGGTGGTCCCAGCTAAGGCAACCTCCGGGGACATACAGTAGCTGGATTTCTCACCTACGAGTGCATCCTGAGTTTAAAAAGAGGAATTTTAAGGCCATCAATTGGCTTGCAGCACCTGTAGATACCGACAGTGAACATGGGACCAGACGTGACATCAGGTTATTAAATTAGTGTCTTTGCAGAAATAGCACAGGTCTGTCCGGCTCCTCGTGGACTTGCAGGTTTGATTAAGTGTCTCTGCAGGCAGAGCTTTTATTCTCAGGATAATGACATGACAGAAGATTCCTGCACAGTCTTAAACTTGTGGAACCAAAGTGGGGGGGGGATGGAGCAACCTCACAGCCAGTGTGGAGGGAGACAGGGAAGGACCCTGGGGTCTGTCAAAGCCTGTGGTTATCAAGCTTACGCCACAGGGGCACCTCTTCCAACAGGTGCTCACCTTGACTTTGATTTGACCTCTGGGCAATGCTGAATGGTGTCTTGGCATGTGGCCCATGCGGCTACTAAAGGCTGGCTTAGAAGAGGTGATGTCCCTCCATTGTCCTTCCATCCCAACTTCTCTGAGAGGGGGTACGTCAGCCTACATCGTGTTCAGGCACCTACCTGTAGCCAACCGCTCTTGTCTAAACTCCAGCAGGTACCCTGTAGGTCCCTCATATGTGTGTGTACATGCATGAGAGAGAGAGAGAGAGAGAGAGAGAGAGAGAGAGAGAGAGAGAGAG
>JABTXL010000003.1:5690522-5751566 GCA_025134845.1 Neodon shergylaensis | reverse complement strand
GAGAGAGAGAGAGAGAGAGAGAGAGAGAGAGAGAGAGAGAGAGAGAGAGAGAAGGATGGACGGATGGACAGAGGCATGGAGCAGCCCGAGGCTGCTGGGCCAAGTTCACTATAGTCACTGCACTAACGTCACTCATTTTCTATGCTTTTAAGGGATCATGCTGAAAGTGGAAACAACCCAGAACACACCTTTCTGGGTTGATATCCTTATCCGCCTTTTTTTGTTGTTGTTTGCCATTTTGTCAAAGAAAAGCTGCATCCGATTTTCACTTCACTTCTAAAAAAAGTTTAGTGCTTTGCTGTGCCCCATTTATTGATGAAATCACCAGGGGTTCACCAATAAATGGCGGCGACCTTATTTTTGCACTCATTGTGTCTGGTCATAAGTTAGGCATAAGATTATGTAAAACTCTGAAAACCCCCAGTGGCCAGACTTTCCATCACGACACCCCCATCGCTATGACCACGCAGTTCCGTTCTGGCCTCTTACCTCTCAACTGCTGGAAGCAGGAGGCACTGCTGTCTGGCTCCAGGGGGTGTCTTAGGACCCCATTGCTGGGCTTGGGCCTCTCATATTCTCTCTCTGGGAGCATCGCCTGCTCACTCTCCATGGCGGGGTCTGAGTGTGGGGGCAGGGACTGTGGGAACCCAAACATCAGGAGGGACGAGAAGAAGAGCAAGGCACCGCAGAGCAGAAAGCCGCCCCACCAGGCTCCAATCCAACGTGGGTCATCTGGAGTGATGTCCAGGTTACCTGCCAACAGAAAGGGCACCGTTTAGTGGAGAGGCGGGGCATATGGATTGTGGGGACTATGCTTGAAGAGAGATATCCCTTGCATGGAGTTCAAGGGCTGTAGAAATGGGTGAGGGGATGGAGCTCTGAGCTGGGAAGCTATCTTCCCCACGTCAGAGCTCCTGTTTCTCCCATCACCAGGGACGGAGCATGTTTCCCCCTTAATTTCCCTGTCTGTTCCATGCTTATAATCTGTCTAAACAAAAACAGCGAGGAGCCAGACAGCCGAGGCAGGCTGGAATTGACTCATCTCGCTGCATTGCCAAGCCGAGTTCACGAAAACACGAGCAAATATTCGCTATCCAAGGGCGGACTGTCACTCGGTCTACACTCTCTCACCTGAAACAAACGGCTGGCCTGAAATTTCATTCCAACTCTCGCAGCGTGAATTAAAGCAGGCTCATAACTAAAAAGAGCAGGTGCAGAATGCAATTCAAGCAAATGGATGCCCAGGATGCTTGAATGAAAATCCTGCCCTTTTGGAGATTTTTTTTTTGAACTCTATGCCTCAGTTTACAAATCTGCAAACAGTGGTGAAGACAATGACAGCATCTACCTTGCAGAGTCATTAGTAAACCACACCAGACACCTGTCTGCATACTTGGGAACGACAATCTGTCATTTAGGATGTCATTTAGGATGACCCAAGTCTTGAAGATGGCTCTTGGCTGGGCCCCAGCCCTCTATTAGAAAGCTCTGGCATAGCTCTGGTGCTGAAAGACACCATACATCACCATGCCATTTGGCTACGTGGAGCCAGGCAGCTTGGTACTGGCATGTCTCTGATTTGCCAACCCATGTCCTGGGAATGAACGGGAACTGCAGCTTACTCCCTGGATTTTGCTGTCCATTTCACAGCTGCCCTGCAAAGCAGTGTGCTCGGGATGAGCTACCTAGAAATGTCTTTTTAAAAATGAGAAACCGTGTGTTCCCAGAACCCAAAAAGAGATTCTTGGGGACCTGGAGAATAGTAGGTGAGGCAAGGAAAATGGGGGGCTGCAGGCCGGGACCAGATGGATGGACAGCTTGGGAAGAGTGATGGCCGCAGACATCAGATGAATATTTTGCCGTTTGCAAAGTGCCCTCTGCCTCACGCCAAGCCTCTTAACACTGGCTATCATTTTCCCAGGGTATCCTTCGCACCAGGAGTCACACACAGCACACTGCTTGCTGTTCCAGTAAATTCTTCCTATAGGGTCTTTCACGCCCTCCATTTGGTGTGAAAACTGAGGCTTGGAGAGCCTAGGTTCTTCGCTCGAGTCCACATGAACGCAGTTGGGAACACAGAGGTCTTTACACACAGGCCCCCTCACTCGGTACAGCATCTCATTTTAGATTTCTCTTCAGTCCGTCTTCAACATCCGGCCGTTGTGGGTGAACACTAGATTCCTGTACTCTGTGCATTGAACTCAAGGCCACTGCTTGTTCTGGTTAGGTACAAACTGGCTTTGGGATACTGATATTCTCTACCCTGACTGATACTCAGTGGCCCTCACCGTGCTATGATGGACCAGTTGCTTTTGCATAGCCACGTGTTGGAGAGGAGAGAGCTTAGCTATAGAGGGCTGAGGTGGCCGCGCTGAATCCCGGCTCTGCAGCTCACTAGCAACCCCCGAGCCTTTTCATCATTTGTGAAATAAAGATGCCACTGCTGGAGTGGTTGTAAGGATAAAAGGTAACAAGCAAGCATCCCTTGGCACACATGCGCTCTTCGGATATGGCAGCTCTTATTCTTTTCCCCCTACGTATATGAATGGGCTTTTCCATGTATGGGTTTTATTTTTAAACAGAATGCCAGGGCCCGGGAAATCTCAAGGTGATCCTGGAAGCAGCTTCATGCAAATGAGGGAGGAGAAAAGGAAGTACAATCACCTGGGGTGGCTGAATAGCGGCCGGCTGTTTTCCCTGCTTGTCACTTACTGTGTTTCTTCACCTGCTGCCAGGCAAGGGAAGAAAACAAAAGGGGAAGGGGGCCACTGCTGTCTACAGGCTCCAGAGGAGAGCAAGACAGAGAAACCCTAGCAGTTGCTGGAGGGGAACAAAATTAGTGCCCTGTAGAAAGTCACGGCAAATCAGTGATTCTTTTGGATGTGTGAAAAACATCCCGGGAGGATGGCTTGGCACTGGCTATGTGAGCTGTCTGTGTCCCCTTCTTCCCTTTGGGCGTGCATGTATAGAGAGCTGACTGCATGAGAATGGAAAGACAGCAAGAACATGTCACCTGGGTCAAAACCACGGCACACCTGCCCTCTGGGTCAGGCTAGAAGGGGCCTCATGTGAAGGTGTGGAGGAAGGCAGGATTCACAAACCACTGTTGGCTTTCTGGGGGAGCTCACGCTTCTCCATGTCAGTGACCCATGAACCATACTATGGCAGGAGAGAGACAGCACACTGATGGGACACCACTTGGCTTCCGAGTGTGCACGGCAGAGGCCGAATGAGTGACTCTCTACCTGACTTAGAGAAGACAGCTCAAGCTTGAACCTGTCTCAGAAACTCCTCTGCCAGTGTCTACACCAAAACTTAGTGCACGTCTAAATGCATGTGTGCCTAAGGGAGCCTCCTGTTTGGGTGCATCAATGTGGCTGTTGTGAGTTGTTACTGTAGCATGACCTAGCCTATCCTGACTACTACAAATGGCTTGGGAAGTAGCCACCCCTCTCTACTGACGGCAGTCCTCGGGAGGCTGCGGACAGCCAAAGTACTTTTTCAGGGAGGAACTGAGTTTATTTCTCTTTCCAGTTCTAGTTCCTGTATTGACTTTAAAGCTTGCTTTCAGCCTGTTGTTTGAAGGTGGCTGTTTGCAAGATGTCCAGGACAAACTGAAAAGCACCAATCCATCTCATTTGCTCAGAGACATTAATACACCAATGAAAGAAGATGCAGGGATGAGGAGAGCTATGGATCAGAACAGAGTGGGGGCAATGCCTCAGGCTGAGGGCCATCCCAGGGGAAGCACTATATACAGGGAAAGTACTCTGCTGCCACTTGCCCACATTTGGTTCCTCTAGGAGCTGGGAAGACATAGGATCTCATTCTCAGGGTGGTTCTATCAATCAGAAGGGCAAAGTTCTGGAAGAGGCTGAAACCACAACACTATCTCCTAGCTGTGCCTGGACAGGACACATCCATCACAAGATGGTACACGTCCACCACGAGATGGTACATATCCATAACGAGATGGGACACAGCTGGGGACTCTCTTTGCAGGTGTCTTGGACATGCATACAGTCTCCCTCTTTAGAACCCATTTCTTTTATTTGTGTGTCTCTTTGTGTTTGTGTGTATTGTATGTTATGTGTGCATGTGTGTTCTTCTGCATGGGCACATGAGGGTGGGTCTGTGTGCCCCTGTGGATTCTGGAGCATGATGCCCAGGTGTCTTTCTCTATTGTTTTTTATTCTTTCTTGCATTGAGACAGGGCCTCTCACTGACCCGGAAGCTCACCATGTTAGCTAGGTTGGCTGGCTAGCACGTTCTGAAGACCTGTGTTTCTGCCCTCCACTGCCCTCCAGTCCTGCTGCTCTGGACTTGCATAGCCATGCTCTGCTTGTCCACGTGGGTGCTAGGGATTCAAACCCAAGTCCTCACGCTCATGGAGAAAGCCCGCTACCCAATGAGCCCTCTCTCCAGCCCCAAGATCCACTTCTCTATGTGTTTCACTTTGACATCTGGGTTGCTTTTACTGCTTTCTAGCTCTGTTGAACAAAGTGAGCAAGCCACTAATATCAGTTTGCCACCTCTGCAAAGAGCAAGTGACTACAAGGGGCCTATCAGGGCTTTGTCCCCATTTCCAAGGTTAAAAAAGAAAGAAAAATGGGAGGAACAGGAAGAAACCAGCACACAACTCATTAACAGGTCTACCTGTGAGACTGTGAGAAGAGTGGGCCAAAGCAAATTGGGGACAGTCGCTTCTTTCTCTTGGGCCATCCTGGTGTGTGAGGGCCATTATGGCTCTCAGGGCATTTTTAGGATCATGTGTCTATTTCCTTAACCTACGTTATCAGACTTTTTCTATGGGATTTGGGACTTTCAAGAGTATCGTTAAGTTGCAAACCTAATTAGAAAGTGGAGGCAGGGAGGGTGTGGAACATTCCAGATCCCAGCCATCCAGCTAACAGGTCCAACGGGAAGGGGTCTGGCATCAGAGCTGGTGACCTTCTTTCACAAACACACAGACCATGTCATCTTGTGGTAGCTTCGGATGCCATGGAGCTGCCAGGGTGATTTCCGACAAGGGTTCATAGGAGGGTGGGTGAGGTTAGAACCACCAGGGGGAGGTTTCTGTGGATGGGAGGGGCAGCCTTCTGGTTCAGTTCAGGTTTTAGGGAGACAATTACTAGGCTGAGAGGAAACCTTGGAAGTCAGGGATGAAAGCGTGCTGGATCCCCCAATAACTTCAGACTGCTAGAGGACCTCTCAGACACCCCATTATATCTAACCTTTATGGCATGCTTCCCATATGCCAGACACTGTCTGGGCACTCTGCATGGTTCTCTTGACTGACCTAGGATCACGGAGCTCAAGGGAGTGGTGTCTTGGTTTCTGTTGCTACTATAAAACACACAACCAAAGGGCAAGTTGGGGAGGAAAGGGTTTATCTGGCTTACACTTCAGCATTGCTGTTCATCACTGAAGGAAGTCAGGACAGGAACTCAAACAGGTCAGGATCTCGGAGGCAGGAGCTGATGCAGAGGCCATGGAGGAGTGTTGATTACTGAGTTGCTTCCCTTGGCTTGCTCAACCCACCTTCTTACAGAACCCTGGACCAGCAGCCCAGGGATGGCACCCCCCCCCCCCACCATGGGCTGGGTCCTCTCCCACTGATTACTAAATGAGAAAATGCCTTACAGTTGGATGTTATCAAGGCCGTTCCTCAAGCAAGGTTCCATCCTCGGAAGACTCGAGTGTGTGTCAAGTTGACACACAAATCTAGCCTGCTGTGGGACAATGGTCTTGTATTGTTTTAATAAACTGTTGATTGGCCAGCAGCCAGGCAGGAAGTAGAGGTGGGGTGATGAGAACAGGAGAATTCTGGGAAGAGGAAAAGGTCAGTCTGCAGTTGTCACCCAGATACAAAGGAAGCAAGATGAGGATGCCTCACTGATAACAGGTACCAAACCATGTGGCTAACAGACAAGAATTATGGGTTGAAGTAAGATGTAAGAGTTAATAAGAAGCCTGAGCTAATAGGCCAACCAGTTTATAATTAATGTAGACCTCTGTGTGTTTCTTTGGGACTGAAAGGCTGCGGGACTGGGTGGGACAGAGATCTCTGTCAACACTGGCCAGTACAAGTGTGATCTAGATCCACAGGGGTCTGGAATCTAACTCTGTAGACCAGGCTGGCCTGAAACTCAGAGACCTGCCTGCCTCTGCTCCCCAAGTGCTGGGATTAATGTCATGTGCCATGGCTGCCCAAGGGGTCTGGAATCTTGTCGATTATACACAAAATCTTATCAATTAGAAGCGCCACTCCCAAGTTCAGAATGAGACAGCACACATGCACCTTCAATAACTGTTTAACCGTGGCAGATGCTCTTCCTAATCTTGTAATAAACCCACACTACTGGTCGATTCAACGATTGGGGTAAACCCCCAAACCAAGTCCTTTCCTTCAAGGTTCTCCTTGAATTTTAGCATTATCAAGATAGTCTAAAAAAATTGAAATTCTGAAAGTCTCATCACCCCCCCCCCCCAGCGATCACAGGAGGAATCTATTCACCTTAAGAGGAACGAACAGAGCCAAACAGGATCAAACATAGATGAGAGGCAGCAGCCACTGAGTCCTGTGCCTAAGCCAGGCCAGAGGAGCCTCCGGGCAAGCTGCCTGTGCCCAGCCCCTCTAGAGGATCTTCTCCAGGACTGTCTGCTCACTCCTACAGGCTACCTGCTCCCCTGCCCCCGCAGGGACGCTGAATCCCAGCGTGGTCCACCTTTCTCCTTGCAAGTTGCCTCCTTAGTCACTGCCGGGCTAGGGGAGAGGGCAGTTTTTTCCTCCACCTGCCCCACAGCTCAAGTCTTCCATGGGTGCCTTTCCCACCATCACAGAAACTCTAGGCCAGCCATTGCCTTCCCTGCCCTCTCCCCAATCCCAGGTTTCAGAGATGCATGCGTGCCTATGTATACAGACATTCATGTGGAATTCAATATGCCCGTGTGGTGGGCAGCCCTAAAGGAGAGCTATTTCAGGAAGTGGAGAAGATGGTGGCGGGGGATTAAAGAACAGAGAATTCCTGCCTCAAAATGCAGCCAAAATGCACCCAAACATGATAAGGTTCTGCCACCAGATCAAAAACAATAAAAATTGTTTGGAAAGGAGATTTTCCAGGCTGACTCCCTGAAAGAATTAGTGATGTTCTTCTGCCCTCTCGTGGTGAAAATCAGCATAGTCCTTCAGGCATCCTTTCTTAACAGTATGGGCAGGCTGCCACTAGTAAGATGCCCAGACAGCAAAGAAAAGTGTCCATCTGAGGTACGGATGGGAGGCATCAATGTCAATGAGCCTACAACTGTGGAGGAGGCTGCTTTACTTCTCGAAGGGCTTGGGGAAGCAAGCAGAGATGATGTGAACAATAAGGGGTCTCCGGACACCAAGAGAGTAGGCTCTTTCATGGAGTGTGGGGGAGAGAGGATCATGAATGGGAGAGATCTCCCAAGCGGCTCAGGAGACTTGGGTTTTAAACAGATATGCCTCCCCTGGCAGAGTTCCTTCCCTTCTCAGTCTGAGACTCGGGTTCCTCATCAATATAATGAAAACTCTGAAACAGAAAGCTGCCCAAGGTTCTTTCTAGCTCAGACCTTCTGGCTGTTCCTACTACCTTGGTTTGATAGGTCACTGCTGATATGCCCAGCACAAAATACATTACCCTCCATATTTTTAAAATAGTTTGCTCCTCTCCAAGGCTCTTGCCGCCCCTGGATTTTGCTGCCTTTGGGACAGCGGTGGAAGCCAGCTTTTCTGTGTGGATGAGATGGCAGCTGACACTTCATCTAGTATGTCCCTTACCAGTCCAACCTGACTCTCTAGGAGCGGGCTGCTAAGGGTCAGGCTGCTGGGAAACAGAAGCGTCTAATCCCTTCCTGAAACAGGCCTAGTGCTTGACAAGAATAAATAAAGGCAGCTGTATCTGATTTTATTTTCTCCTTGAGAATTGCTAGCATCATTAGCGACAAGTAAATATATCAGTGGGATTAATCGAGTGAGCCACAGTGCGGCTTGATTGGATTGAGGACCACATTATTTCTTTGGGGGGGGGTGAATTAGTAAATTTAGCACTGTCAAGAGATGATGGATTGGGAACCCAGGGACTGAGAGTTCTTATTGATCCTGAGAACAGATCAGCCCAAGAAGCCGCTACAACCGCCTCCCACCCGTCTCCTGCAGAGAGAGAAAGGAGATGTGGCTATATGACTGACGGAAGGATCCAGAAATCCTGTGCTCTCTTTCAGATACCGGCCGTGATATTTGAGAATACATGCATCGGGGTATCTGGGGTGACACCCCTGTGTGGGTGTGAATCAACTGGTCCCTAGAGGACCTAGGGAATGGTACTCTTAGGAAGTGTGGCTTTGCTGGAGTAGGTGTGGCTTCGTCAAAGGAGGTGTGTCACTAGGGGCTGGGCTTTGAGGTCTCAGAAGCTTAAGCCAGGCCTCGTGGCTCACTCTCTCTTCTTGCCTGATGATCCAGATGTAGAATTGCTGATCTAGGTGTAGAACTCTCCAGCACCGTGTGTCTCCTGCATGCCGCCATGCTTCCCAATATGATGGTAATGGACTAAAGCTCTGAACTGCAAGCCAGCCCCAGTTAAATGTTTTTCTTTGTAAGCACTGCCATGGTCGTGATGTCTCTTCACAGAAATAGAGGCCCTCATAGAGACAGCCCCCCAAATTTCTGCCTCCACCTGAATTCATATTCTCGTATAGGAACCCTGCTTCTGTGGACCCATGTGACTGCCTGTTTCCTAGCAAAGAGAGCTGGAGACATACCACGAAGTCATCCACCAGACTAGCTTACAAAATATGGTGGCTAAGGCTCTTGGGGACTATCTCTCATCTTCTCTACAGAAGGATTGGTGACAAAGTCCTGAAGAGAGGACCGAGAGTCAGTGTGGTCAACACTGGATGGGCTCAGAGTTGGATCCTCTCTCTTTTGGTTGTTAAGGGGATTGCAGCCTAGGTTGGGACTTGGTCACATCCCCCTGAAGCTGCTCCTGAGTCCCAGACCCAGCATGAGTCACTCTCCATGTGGTGTCATTGTTACAGATGTGCTTTGGTAATGACAGGGATAGGACAGGGCCATCACTCTTCACCACGGGCTTTAAGGACCAGTGGATACACGCCTGAGACTCTACACACTGGGATCAGGATAAAGACTTGTGGGCCTGGGTCCCAGAGAGACCATGGTGAGTGGATCCTTCTCAACCCCAATCTGTTCTGAACAGGTTATCTACAAAATTAACTTTTAGTCTACCCAGTCACTTGAATTTGAGGCTGTCAACAACAACACAGTCACGATGGCCAATCTCTATTGCTAACCTATGGGATAACCTGGGAGAAAAGCCTCTGGGAATGCCTGTGGGGTATTATCTATCTAGACTGGGTTAACAGAGGGGCTAAAATCCACCCCTTGCAGCTAACAGCAACAGTCCCATGCTTGGGTTTCTGGCAAAAATTGAAAAGGATGAATTTGTGATGCGTTTCTTCCCTCTAGTGGTAAGAAACAGTAACACATCTCAAGAACTTTCCAGACGGAATGGCTACTGGCAATGGGATACATACATATACACGGTTGGTTATTTGGTTGTAAAGAACAACGTAACACAGGTGGATGGCCCACATCAGACAGAGCTGGAAATAATCCTTGTGAGTGATGTAACCCAAGTCCAATAAGACAACTGTTACATTTTTTGCTCCTATGTGGATTCCAGATTGGAAAGCTTGGATATGTGTGTTTAAACTAGAGAACCCATAGAAGTCCAAAAACTGAAAGGGGGCTTTGAGGAGATCTCAAGGGATGAAACATTATTTGATGTACTCAACAAGGCTGCCATCCACATGAACTCGTGGCCGTGACTGCATACACAACACACACGATCAAGGGAAACAAAATCTCAGCATGGACTAGGGTTTGCCCATGAAGTCCTGCTCTTAGCTGAGAAGCCACAGGCAGCCAAGGGTGGCCCTGGAGAAGGGGGAAGTTTTCATCAGGTATGTCGACCCTGCGAGGCTACCCATCCTCCAGTAGGTTGTCCCACACTCATGCACTTACTGGCAGCATTAAGTGGACTCAGTGGGCTCAAGGGGAGACAGAGCATGCACAAGAAGTGGGGAGGGGAAGTGGTGGATATGGGATGAGTTAGAAGAAAGAGAACGAATAAACAAGAGAATGAGAATGGGGGCGTGTGGATTTGATTCATGCAGACATTGTATGCATGCATGAAATTCCCGATACAAAACCCTACTTCCAAGACAGCAGAAGACCATAAAAAGCTGAACACTATAGTTCGCTGCTCTCCACTTCCTGACGATGGCTGCACCATGGTTAGCAGCCTCATGCTTCTGCTGCCTTGTCTTCCCCACCACGGTGGACCCTCAGAGTTATAACCCAAAATAAAGCTTTCCCCTCCCAAGATGCTTTCTGTCAAGTGATCCACTTTGCTTTGCTGTTGCTGAGATCAAATGCTTTATTTTATTTTATTTTATTTTATTTTATTTTATTTTATTCGCTAGTCAGGCTAGGAACACAAGGTGGAAACCTGGAAGCAGGAGCTGAAGAATGGAAGAATGCTACTTATTGGCTCATGCCCAGGTCCACAACCAGTTATCTTTCTTATAAAGCCCTGACCCACCTATCTAGGGATGGTACTGCCCTTCTATATCAGCTGGCCATCAAGAAAATGCCCTACAGACATGTTTCCATCTAATGGAGGCAATTTCTCAATGGAGGTCCCCTCTTCCCAGGTGTGTCAAGTTCACACCCGAGACTAACCATCCCATGTTTGATCTCAGCAATCACACATGTAACTAAAAAAAGATATCATTTACCCCGACAGCCATTGAATTTAATCTCAGAATCACCGGAGGGAAGCCCAGTGCACCTGACAAACGTATGTCCTCTTCCTATTAAGAACGCAGCAAGTTTTTCCCAAGATGGTTTTATTTTTATTTTGCATACATCCGTGTAGTGCATGCATGTGTGTGCGCAAGTGTGTGCATGCGTGCGTGCGTGTGTGCGTGTACCTTTGGGAGATGGGGCCTTGTGGCAAAAGTTAGGTTGTTGTAGCAAGCCTTTGAAGAGGATATGGGGACCCTGGCTTCCTCCTTTCTTTTCCCTTCATAGCCACCAGGTGTTAAACAGCTCTGTTCTACCTTATGTTCCTTACCCAGAGACCCCCAAACAACATGCCAACCAGAGACAGACTCTGAAACCAGGAGCCAGCGCAGGCCCTTCTTTGTTTTCCCTTGATTGTCTCAGGCGTATATGTCACAGTAACAGAAAGCTGAGCAGCACGAGAATATTGCTTAGTGTATGTGGAGTGTTAGAACCCCGTAGGCTAACAACGCCTTCGTGAGAGCGGGGATGGTTGCAGGGGCGCTTAGCAATTTCGATCTTGTATTTCTTACTTGTGTCAATGAAGACGGCATCCACATAGATTTTGGTACAGAAAGAGCCCAGAATAAATCCACAGGCTGGTCCAAATACCAACATCGTGAACAGGATTCCTGCAAGAAGAAATGAAAGGTTAGGTTAAAACACAGAAGCCTTTTGAGGAGTGAGATCATCAAAGACCCAAGAGATTATCTTATATTGGCCAGGTAAGATAAACTGGTTATTACAAATGACAGAACAAGGACTTAGTCCAAACACCACAGAGGGGATAATTAGTAAAGTCCATCTTTGAGGACTCCATGAAAATACTGCGTATCATGCTAGAAGCCCACAGGATTCTGTTTTAGGTTTTGTTATTGTTTTACATCATGTGTAAGTGTGGATCTATGCATATGTGTACTGTGGCCTCAGAGGCTGGCAGAGGGCGTTATATCCTCTGGAGCTGGAGTTAGAGGTGGTTGTGAGCCACCTGGTATGCATGCTGGGAACAGACCTGAATCTTTTTTCTGCAAGAGAAGCAAGCACTGTTAACCATGGAGCCATCCCTCCAGCTCCTCTCCAGGAATTTGATTGGTTGCTCTAGCAAGGTAGTCAGATACCCCCATTTCTCTTACCTTTAGGGGACTTTGTGCCACACCAATGAGAAATACTAAAATAATCCAAATCTGTCATTAAGTAGTTTTTCTACCACGAGGAAATCTGCAGGGCAGGTGAGCTGAAGAGACGGCTCGGTTGGCAAAGCGCCCCCAACATAAATATACCAACCTAATGTGGATCTTTAGAACTAACATAAAAGCCAACTGTGGCAGCCAGTCTGTAATCCCAATACTAGGAAGGCGGGGACATAAAGATCCATGGAGCTCATTAGTCACCCAGCCTAGCCTAATGGGTAAGATCTAGGTTTTTGTTGTTGTTGTTAATTTTTAAACTTAGCAAAACTCCATCAAAATGATACCTGGCTGAAATATCCCTGTGTGAGACAAGTCCTGGTCCAGAGGAAATGTTTCTGTTGTTGTTCTTTTAAATTTGTGACTCAGGAGTGCCCTCTCCTGTCTGCCTGGTGTCACTATACCATAGGAAGGGAAAGGTGTCAAAGAGCCTGAGAAAGGAAGCCAGGAAAGCAGGAAGCCAGAGTGGTTTTCCCTCTACCGCCCCTCTAACCCAAACCACTTCACATCTCCAGTCCCCTGCAGTCTCTTCAGTGATTCAAAGAGCAAGTTCGTACATAGATGCATTCTCAAACGCTCCTTCCTGCGTCTGCAGCGTGTAACTCAATCCATCACACGCAGAGGGCCAGAAGTCGGAACTGGCCAGTCTGCTGAGGGGACCGACCTGGTGAGGACTGGAGAGCCTGGACTGAAACCCCGTATCTACTATTTCCTCTCCTCACCAGAGCTCGCGTGTTTCTCTGATGTTACCTGCCAAGGACAGTGGACGCTACCCTTGCTTTCCAGTGGTGATATGCTCGGAAAGAGGAAACGGGGCCTCAGGGGGGAGCAGGGGATGCTGGTGGCGAAGCTGTGACCTCCTTGAAATTAGTGTACATCTGCAGTTGTCAAACTGGGTGCTGAGAGACCATGAGCCCCCTCCAGGAACTCACAGGATACTGTAGAATAACCTTTCCCCGTTTTCCTTCCTTCCTTCCTTCCTTCCTCCCTCCCTCCCTCCCTTTCTTCCTCCCTCCCTTCCTTCTTTCTTCATTTACTTTGTTTAGTTTTTCAAGACACAGCTTCTCTGTGTAATGGCCCCTGTTACTCTCTCTGTAGACCAGGCTGGCCTCGAACTCAGATATTCACCTGCCTCTGCCTCCCAAGTGCTGGGATTAAAGGAGCATGCCACCACCACCCAGTGTGGCCATCATAAAATAACACCAGATACCAGATTACCACATATTACTACATATTATTTTGTATGTAGTATGTATCAACACATATGCCCACATGTCTGAAAGAAACTGTAAAGGCCCTTCAGATGTGGAGGGTACAGAAGAGTCAGGGTAGGAGCTGAAGATGGACCAAAGAGATGGCATTAAGAAAAAGATTTGACCACTCACACTGGCCTTGAAGGAGATGCCACTAGTTAAGAATATGAGCACCCTACAGAAATCAAAAATCAAACAAACAAAAACAAAACAAAAACCCAAAACTCTGCCCTTCCAGAAAGGATTTTAGTCTGGCCATCCTGATTTTAGCTCCACATGTCCCCTTATGGACTTGAGATCTCCAAAAGTACAACATGACAATAGTGTGTGAAGTCCCTCTGTCTGTGACATATTAAAGGCATGCAAATTAATCACTTTGGCCAAACTTTGCTAGTAAAAACAGCTGACGATAAATCCGCCTTCTGACGAGTGGTTCTTGCTCTCAGGAAGTATTCCCATGGGTACTAGGAGGCACACCCAATAATGCTCGCACCATCCCTCTGTGAGACCCCTCGCCTGAGAATACACTGTCCACTCAGACACCCTGCAGTCGCTACATCCTGGAGTGTCTGTGTGGCAAAGAACACGGGTCACTCACAGGGTGGCCGCTGCCAACCAGACACAGTATTACGATGAACCTTAAAGAGCACAGGAGAGTCTAAGTCTGTGCGTCCAGATCCAAGGTGGCAAAACGAAACCAGAAGAGAGACAGGCAACGCTGGAGCCCAGGGAAATAAGTCGTATAGAAGTCAGAACTGAAGCTAGGATGGAGAGAAGGGGATTTGTTCATATCATTATTACACTTTTGTGTGTACGAAGTGGCTGTGGGAACGTGGGTGTGCACAAGCGCTCAAGTGTGCGAGCCGTGGCCCGTGTATGGAGTTCAGATGACAGCCTTGGATGCTGCTCCTCATCTTCCCCTTGTTTGAAATGCTCTTCTTGTTGTTTTCCATTGTGATACCAGTGTGGCTGGCCTGTGAGCTTCTGGGTGCTCCTGTTTCCTCCTCCCATCTTGTCCTAGGAGCGCTGGGGTCACAATGCTGGTGCTGTGTGTGTTCATGTTCCTCATAGGGTTTCCCCATGGATCCATCTCTTTAGCTCCTATCTATTATTATTAGTCGTATGATTGATAAGTAGGCAGACGGGGCTACAAAAGGAGGCAATTCCACAGTGTCAATTCTATAGTTTGTTTACAGGTTATATGACTGTTTATTTTATCACAATGTGTGAGGCCAGACATCTGTGTTTTCTGTTGGAGAAAAATGTCTGTGCACACGTGATTCTGAGTATCACTCACACAGATGTGTGAGTGCATGCGCAAACACACACACACACACCCTCTTTGTTGAGTGCTTCTATGGGGTGCTAAAGGACCATGTGATTTTCACTGATGATCTCATGGTTCCTTTAACGATGTGGTCAGCTACCCTCGTTGCAGATTTACTCAAGGAGAGATGTGGCTCACAGAATCTCAGTTATTTTGCCCCCTGACTTGTGACTTCTAGGTGTCAGCTAGGTCACTGGGTCTGCAGGGGGCTCAGACAGATAAGGAAGACTGAGGCCAAATCGAACTCCACGTTTGGCTGGGAAAGGCAACTATTTAAATGCAGAGCCATTTGAAAGAATCTTGGGATAACTGGCTCTGTACAAACACAGTAGGGAGGCTCTCGCAGCCCCCTCAGAAGCAGCTGGCACGGGCCCCAGTAGGTTTACAGAGCAGGCAGTGTGGGTCCCAGGATCACTCAGCTGCTGAAAGGCCCCACGCATCCCTCAGCCTTGCCAGCTGGGCTTCCATCTGAAAACAGCATGCTAACAAGATCAGTTTTAGGGGGCTGTAGTGAGGAATGCCACTACCAATGCCAGCCTGGTGTGACCCTGGCACAGATGCAAATAATTGGCTTCCACCCATGTCTACAGCTTGGCTCTGTGTTAGCAGAAGAAAGGAAGGAAAGGCAGGGGAGCCACATTGGAACCTCCATTTGGGAGTTAACGTCTCCTGTGAATATCTGCTCACCAAGGCCACCAACTTAGGGCATTTGGGGTGGGCTGCAGGGGGCATGGCTGGCATCACTGTGAGGGAAAGAGTGAGCTTCCCTTACAGCCCGTATCTTTCTCTGTGTCAAAGTGACACGGGGTGTGGTTCTCATATGGGAGTAAAGGATACAGGCTAACCCGAGGGTACTGCTGGCCTCTGCGATCTGGCGGCATGAGCTCTTCATGAGTTGAAAGCAATACCAGGACAGCCTCCCGCAAATCCAGGCCCTTTCCCTAACACCTCCTATCACTTTGCTGCCAGTGTTTCTGAGTCACAACTTCCCTTTGTGGGACAGGACCCAGGTGCGACCTGCAGAGGGTGGGTCAACTCTGCTAACAGTCTGTCTGCGAGCACGGTGCCAAGTGTCTGTGCCTCAGTTTCCTTCTCTGGGATATGGACTGACAACAACCCTATATCCAAAGAGTCTCAGAGTATCAAGTGTGTGTGATACATATAACAGTCTTCAAACTCATTTCTGAACCTGGTCTCTGGACCCATCCATTGTGTTTGTTCTCTTGCTGGTGTTTCCAGCAGCAGAATATCCTGTGCCTGCTTTAGGAGTTTTACTTCTTTTGATCACTTAGGTAAGAGCTGCTTCTTTTAGAGAATATAGAAAATACAGAATCGGAGAGACCTCTTTCCTAGTTCCTTTTATGCACTACTGTATTTGTGAGCTATTTCTTCAAGCCCATGCTCATCTGAGGCGAGAGCAATAACAGCGGCGGAGAGTCCATCACTGTATTCCAGAGCACTGACCCTGAAGCTGGGTTGCTCGCAACTCGACTCACCAGCTGTGCAGCCCTGGGAAGCGCTGCCCTCTGCACACTCATCTTAGACTGGCTGTAAGAAAAGCCCCTGCCTTGCTGGGCTGCTGTGGAGGTTTAATGTGTATCAAAGGCCTTTCACAGTTCTTTGCATACAGTTAAATGCTTGGTACATTTTTTTAAAATCATGACTGTCAAGATGGCATACATCAGCATCTCTATCACCCACAGAGAAACACTGATTTGCATTTAACTAAGGCCTGACAGTCTACTCCTAAGTGTAAGGTTCATTTCTTAGTGTAATTAGAGGAGACTCACATAGCTTTCCTAATGACTGGAATCCCAGGGACAAATGAAGAAAGTTTCTAAAGACTATTTCTTTTCTTTCTTTTTTTTTTCTCCCTAAACTTGGTGTGTGTGTGTGTGTGTGTGTGTGCATGCATGTGTGTGTGTGCAGGTGCACATGCATTTGTGTGTATGTGTGTGCATGTGTGCAACCACACATCTGCCTCAGTGTACACACACGGTAGAGGACAGCCTTGCACATTCCTCTCACTGTCCATCTTGCTTGTCACAGGGTCTCTTTGTCCCCACTGTGTATTCCAGGAGAGTATCCCCCAGCTTCTGCAGGAGCTCCCCTTCTCGCCTTTGGATCACGGGGACCCAGCTTTACATGGTTCTGGAGTTCATTCAGGCCCTCACACTTGCAAGGTGAACACCCTATCCCCTGAGCCACTTCTCCAGCCCCTAAAGACCACATCTGAAGAACAGGATGTCGGAGTGCAATAGCAGCCGAGGCGCCAACCAAAGGGAGATGCAAGGGCCAGGCATCCTGGCCGTCCTTGAGAAAGTGCTGGGCGAGGATCTAATAATGCCCAGCCCCAGGAGGGCAGCAGAGGTCAGAGGTCTCCCGTGACATTCCTGACTTCTTAGCAATACCCAGGACGTCACAGGGTAGGGAAGGGCAGAGCTGGGAGTTCTGGGCTTGACAAAAACCCACTTTTTTTTTTTTAAGAGAAAGTGGAGGTTTTCTTGGGAGAGAGAAGGAGATTACTCTCAGAAAGTGAAGGGTTCTCTTCATGGCATCTTCTAGGGTGGTAGTATGGTTGACTGCTTCCGACTCTGGGAGCAAAGTGGCCCAACTCCAGTTTGTGCAGTTGGAAGAGTAATGCACTCTGAACATGGATCACTCTTACCCTGCCATTCTGGAGCAACCACCCCTTCAGATTTCCATCTCATAAAGTTGTGACCCAGGAATAATTCTGAGGAGCATGACAGAGGCTTATGATGGGAAAATAGAAACTCAGAGAGGTGTGTTAGCAGCTACAAGAACATCAGTGGCCATACAGCGAGGGGAATTCGGCCTCCGATTCTAGGCACTAGTTCTTCAAAGAGCTAACATGACGACATAGAAAGAGGACGGTAGAATCAGTCAGATCTAACACCTTTGGATCACACCTCAATTTCTAGATGACCAATAATAATCTCAATGCTATATCTGGAAATAAGAATATCTACCTTGTGCAGCTGGGACCATTAGACACAATAGTGAGTGCGCACACAGGATAGATGTGACCTAGAACTGTATCAGGATTGAAGAGTCTGGGGAGCATGTCCCTCAAAGCTGCCCCTCCCAAATATGTGTCTGTAGCTGGGCTGCCTGGTCCGCCACTCTGGTGGGATAAGCAAATGAAGCTGGTTGTAACTCTTCCCACTAGAGGGCAGCACCAGACTAGCAAAGAATGCGCTCCCTAATTGTCAAACACTGACATGCTCTACTTCCCAGCGGCAGCTGAAACCCTTAGTCGGAAGGTTGCTCTCCTCGTCCTACACTTGCCTTCTTTGCCCTCGATTTATATAACTATAGTCCCTTGCCTTGAAATTCCCAGGCTGGAAATTCTCCCCTCTTAGGGAGCCTTCTTCTGCATTCAACGTGCATGAATAAAACATGACCCATAAGCAGCAGGAAGCCTACAAAACACACAATACATATTTATCCGTTGCTCACTGTCCACAGCCTGACAGCCTTTTAACTGCTGTGCTCGTGTCTGGGGGTTTGGAGGAGGTGAGGAGGGGGGCAACCATTTATGGAGTATTTAAGGCATGCCAGAGAGAGCACAGTTCGTGTAGCAGAATCATTCCTGGTGTAAAGTTTATAAACCAAGGACAACACAGACGTGGCTAAGGCCACATGGTATGTGACAAAGGCAGAGCGGCTTCCCGTGGTATCATACTGTTACCTCTTAGGCCAGATATATCACTGATCTCAAATTTAGCTCCATAGAAGAGTCCCTAGGAAACTTAATACTAACTCCTTAAGCATGGCCCCTGAAGATGCTGATGAAGGTAGACCGGGATACTTTGTGGGTACTACGCCCCCCCCCCCAGTTGTATTAATTACTTTTCTTGTCACTGTGACCAAATACCTGACAAAGGAAAGATTTATCTTGGCTCATAGTTTGAGGACATGGAGTGTCATGGCGGGAAAGCACATGGGAGCGATGGGAGTTGGTGGCTGTGCCTCAAGAGCTCTGGGCTACCTGCTCACACTGGGATGGACCGAGAGAGAGAGCAGACAGGAAGAGGGCAGGTATAGCAACTTAAAGCCTGTTCTCCAGTGATCTGCTTTCTACCTGTAGGCTCCATCTACCGAAAGGTCCACAGCCTCTCAAGAACAATGCCACCTGCTGGGAACCGAGTGCTCACACACAGGAGTCTATGCTGGACATTTCAGATATAAACACACACAAATGTAACACTGGGCAATTTTATATGTGAGGAAGAGACCTATGTGGTCAGTTGCCCTCATCAACTTAGACCATGAAGCCCAATATGCACAGTTCAACAGAACAGCCATATATAGGCTGCCCATGCATGCTTCAGCATTGCCAGGGCATAAATGAATTAATTATTTTACATTAATTTATATGTAGTCAGGTGGAGAACTCTGAGCGCTTGAGTCTGTCTTTGTGGCTCTTGACGGAGGTTTAGGTGCAAGGCATCAGACAGTATCTAGAAGGCACACAGAGAAAAGAAAGGGCTCGGGCACTATCTGATGCTAACCAAGGTAGCTAGGCAGCTGGTCTAGAGCATTGGAGCAGAACTTCAACGTCACGTGCAGCCTGTCAATCA
This sequence comes from Neodon shergylaensis, assembly GCA_025134845.1. Lineage (NCBI taxonomy): Eukaryota > Metazoa > Chordata > Mammalia > Rodentia > Cricetidae > Neodon > Neodon shergylaensis. Next base: position 5,732,310 of record JABTXL010000003.1, on the reverse strand, counting down.
CCTGTGTGCACACGCAGATGGAAGCCTGGCATGCCTGGTGGGGCCTCTAATGCTAGACAACAGGGCCTCACCCAGTGTAGACCTCAGCTCAGGCTTTCTCCACTGCGGGTAGACCTGAAATCCCTCACACCATTTTAAGTCATTTTTAAAGACGGTCCCTTCTGCGGAACCTTCCTAGATCGCCTCATTTTTCTTCCCTTCTCTCTCTTGCCACACAACTGGTCTGAGAGGCCCTCACAGTTCTGCTCATAGTCAGTCTGAATACAAACCCACAATTTCCTATTTGGACAAACCGTACAATTAAAGACGTGGGGAAGGCAGATATCCTGGGCTTTGCTGTTGTTGTTTTAATTATATTTATTATATTATATTTCCCCTGAGGGCACCAGAGCCACTGGTGTGGGGGGGTGGCAAGGAGACCGTGTCTATCTGCTGATCGGTCAGCTCACTGGCAGCGGGGCTGGGAGAGGTGGGAAATCACACGTTATGGAAAATGATGCAGGTAAATGAACCCCATACCATGTGGTTGGGCCTCTCTATGATGAGTGGGGAGGCCTTGTTACTGCTAGAAGCTGTAGCTGCTGTCTATCTTGGTTTTTCAACCCAACAAAAAGAATCTTCTTCCTTTCCTTCCAGCTTTCACGACAGCGCGATCACACGCCTCTGACAAGCGGTTTCCAGGCACCCGGATATAATGCATGGACCAAGGATCTTGAGTCAAGGATGCTCCTCTACAAAGGTGAGTGTATGTCGTGCCTCTATCCCAGAGCCACTGGGATATACAGCCATTTGAATACATCTCAAAATGTGACTGTTTGGAGACAAGGCCTTGAAAATGGCAATTAAGTTAAAACAAGGTTCTTATGATGGGTCTTAATCCACTCTGACTACTGTCCACGTAAGAGAAAATGAGGACACAGAGAGCAGTGCCAAGGCCACAGACATAAGGGATAAGTTGCATGAGTATACACACAGGCCATCTGTAAGTCAAGGAAAGGGACTCACACCCCACTCTTGCCTATGCCTCCACCAGCACGGTGTAAATAAATGTCACTAATTTAAGCTTGCAGTGTTATGTCATACAGCCTTCGAAGGCATGCAGCTCAAGGTGGGCATGTCATGATAAAATTCCAGAGGATGCTAGCAACTGCGGTCGGTGTACTACTCAAATGGTTAAATGTCTATGGTGGGATCATGAATGTCAACGCATCTTTCCCAGCAGTTCCGGGCATCAGAAGGGAATCACTGTACTCCCTGGTTAGGGCTGGATGGACAGACCACCTACAGGAAGGTCTCACACAGGACCCTGATACTATCATCACCAAACTCCTCACTGTGCCCGGCACACAGGGTGGGGGTGGCTCTGAAATAAGGATGCTCAATGTTGCTTGTAAGGCAAATAGAGATGATTTTAAGAATGGTATGAGAACTTCCGGATTTCAGGAAGGGGGTAGGGATGACCCAATCACAAGGGGCTGGGGCTGGGTTTGAAGGCTTATTCCTGGTGAGGATGATGATGAAGAGATGGTGGTACTGAAACCCCCGAAGTGGAGGGCCAAGGACTAGCGCTGTCCATATACCATCTCACACGATACCATCCACAAGAGATATACACACATTTTACAGATAAGGGAATCGAGCCGCAGTGAGATCAATTTGAAAAGTGAATGGAAAGTGGAAATAAGAACAAAGAAGATTTAAGGAAAGCGAGGAAAGTAGAGAAGAGGGCAGGGCATGGAACAGTTGGGCAAAGGCAGAGAGAGGTAGGTGCCTAGGATATGAAGAAGATGGTGGAGGAGGCCCCAGCCAGCACTCTGAGGCATAGCTTGGAGAGATGGGCTGAGTTTAGCAGTCAGAGCACAGAAGGACTGGTGTGTGGCTCCTGGGCTCAGGTATGTGCACCTCAAGATTTAAGCTTCAACAATAGACCTACAGATGGCACATGGATTCAAGGGAAGGGAAGGAGCGAGCAGGCAGCAGGGAGGCCAGCTGAGGTACTCAGGGTCGCAGTCTGAGTGCGTTTCCTGAGCTCCAACTGACTGCGTGAGATACTGCATCTCCTGTCCCCCTTTTCCCCAGGTAGGTGGCATTACATGCTAAACTCCCAACATCAGTAGTGGTAAGTTCTTAGTCCTCGTGAATTTGCCCCCTGAGAGTGACTCCAGTGAGTTAAAGTATCAGCTCATAGGCACGTGACTGCATAGTAGCCCAAGTCTAGCAGAACTTGGCCAGACTATTGTCCTCCCCAAGGGGAAAAAGCAACAGAATGTCCTTGACCCTCAGAAATCCTTCTAGTAAGTTCTAAAGAAACCAGTCTCGTTGTAGGATTCTGAAAATGAGGCTTTGACCACAGTCCGACTATTGCTCAGAACCTGAGTGTCAGACTTGAGTCACGTGGGGTTCTCCTGACGATGGCCTCCTCTGTCACAGAGTGGAGGTCTGTGGCCCCACGTTCATCCATCCATCCACCCCATAAGTCCATGGACCATCTCTGTGGAAATGGTGGTAAAGAGCAGGTAACAGAAGTTGTCACTAGAGGGAGCCAGAAACCTTCACATGCCAAAGAGAGCCCTCCTCCCTGGTGTGTGCTTTCCAGCTGTAGGCTGGAGGATCACCTGCTCCTCTGAAGGTGCCTTGCAGCCTAGAGGTCACCAAGGCTCAGGTTGTTAGGGGACATCTGTGGTCATCAGTGACTGCCTTCATCAAAATGTCTAAGAAGGGAAGAAAGACTGTCACCCCAACAGGCTCTGACTCTGGAGTCTGCACTTGCCTAGAGTAAACGCTGGCAAAGTTGCCAACTCAAATAACAACTCAAACTCATAACAAATGTCCAGAGCCACCTAGTGTACCTCTGAGTTCTGGGTAGACTAGTCTCTCAAAGTAGGCTGGAGATCCCAGGACACACCAGGCAGGGGTAGGGGTCCACTGGGGCCTTCTGCTGAGTGTACACAGCAGGGTGGAGCTGTCTCAGCTCTGTGCTGCGGTGGGAATCCTACCATCAGAACGCCATCCTGCATCCAGAAGCACTGACAGCAACAGAGCCATGCTGCAGCTGCAGAAATCTCCCCCGCCCCCTCCCCACGTGGCTGGGGAGGCAGAGTTGGGTGTCTCTAGGCCCCAACTGGAACAAACAGACTGGAGAGGTGACAGCCAGGTGAGCCAGCTGTAGGGAGCAGCTGTGATCTCGAACCTCCGCCACCCCACCTCCGGCAGCACTGAGACGCCAAGCATTTTGTTTGAAGCCCTGTGGCAGAGAGTCAGGGTGTGTGTGAAATGCTAATTTCACCCTGATTTATCACCAAGAAGGACAAGGCGGTTTGCTGACATGACAGACTGGCGATTGTTGAAGCCTGGTGGAATTCGAGGATAGATTATTAAACCCCGGATTTATGTGCTCTGTGAGCGGGGAGCTGTTGCCGTCAGGTGTCGGCAGGAGAAAGTCGAGCCAGACCAACTCCATTTCCTCCGCGGTTTTTCTGAGAGGGTCGGAGGCTGATTAGGGTGGGAAAAGCCATGAACTCACGGAGTGGGGAGGCAAGTGCAGACTGGACACACTGCTGGCTCGGTGCTCAGGAGAGGGGAAAATGCACAGGACCAGAACAGGAGCTTGCTGAAGCATGATGAGCAAGCAAGCAAGGTGTGGGGGGCCGGCCAGCCAGAACGAGGTCTGTGATGCGCCCGGCAGCTTTCTCCCATCCTCTTTTCTCTGTGCACGCAGTAAAACACATCTCTCCAACGTGATCACTTGAGAGAGGCCGGGTTAATAAACTGAAGACAGAACATAGGTCCAGGACTGATAAGACAGGCTAAATCCATGGGTAACAGAGGTGTAATGTACCCGCCATTCACATCCAGGGACTCAGAGACAGGATGATAAGAACATGGTGCACTGTACCTGGATGGGAAGAGTTTGAATCAACGACAATCTTAGAACAAAACCCATCAGGGTAGCAGCTATCCCATACTCCAATGTAATTCTGACGCACTGGCAGACCCCGGGGACAAGGAGGGGGTCCATTCATCTCACATATGACATCCAACACTGAGGTAGGGCCACTGCCAGACTGGTTTATCCCCTGGAATGGTACTTGGCAGAGGGAGGAATCTAGAAGGCAGGCATGCACTGGGTGAAAAGACAGCTATAGAAGTTCAGCCTTCCAAAGAATGAGCAGGAGACATAACTGAAATGCCACCATGCGGGCTAAGGACCCATCCTCTGGGTTTCTCTGCACAAGCCCAAAGGAGATGCTTGATCTACTTCTGACACAGCAGATGACAAGAGACTTCAGATACAGGTGAACAGGGTGTCCTGAGGCTACCGAAGGCCTCACTACCAGGCGTCTTCCGGGGAGGCCATGTGTCCCTGGAACTGACTTGAGGGACTTTGTTATTGCTAGTTGCTAGGAAGACAGGGTGGCTTGCAGGAATTTGAGATTTTCATGTGGGCAAACGGGCAGCCGTTTATTAGCCTCTCATCAGTCTGGACACAGGATCCAGAATCTCCAACAACTTCTCCATCACTAGACCCATGAAGCATCTTCCCACAGGTACAGAAATGACCACACACAACACTGCATGAGTACAGGATATAGGAACCCACAGAAAGCCATGTCAACCCCCAGCTGCCACACTGTCCACCGACTTCTCAAGAGGCCCACACAGAACCAGTAGCCAACTTAATCTCCCAGGCCATTTCTGGAAATCTCGTCTGTGAAGACATTTTCTCTAGGGTTTTGAGACATGGCACCCCAGCTCATACTGGAGAATGACAGAATAGTTGCTGAACAGAAACTAGCTAGAAAGCCAACAGGATAGACACCAGGAGGGAACAACTGGCAGGCCTTTGGACCACACCATATACACCGTGGCCGTAGGCAGCCGTCTCCAGGGCCCACCTGGGAACAGAATTGGAGTGACATACTATACAAGCCTAATTATGTTAGATTCTGTTAGGAGATAGAAAGGGAGGAGAGCTGGTTTTGCAAAACTGTTTGGTTCTGCCACATGACTTGGTCCGTAGACACCTCCCATCTCAAACTCTTGGCAGGCAACAATCCCAGCCTCTTATTATGTTTAATCCTAAAAGGAGGAATGACTAGAAAGTGCTGGTGTTCACCAGGCTGCCTATGATGAAGTTCTTAGAGTCTAGAGCCGAGGTTCTCAACCAGGGACAATTATTCTCAAGGGTCATCCGGTTAAGCCAGGAGTGAAGAGCCTTGACTATGACCCAGGACTGCGGATCTCCTCTCAATCTCATACAAACATGGTGGTGCAGACAATATTTTACTTCTCATAGACAGAGGTGTCAGACTGTCTTGGCCAAGCCCTCTGTCACCTGCCCTAGCTCATTTCCTAGCCTAGGACTCTGACTCAAAGTCTCCTCACACCTCTCTGTTAAAACTTGAGTTTCATACAGGGCTCCTTAAAGCTGGGGTTCATAATAGGAAGTGGGGAGAAGCTGAATGGATAGATATAACTGAAAGAGTTGATATAACTTGGGTCCCCCATACCTTTTTTTTTTGGTATGCTAGGTAGATTTCTACATAAAGTTCTTATGAGAGATGAAGATGGCAACAACCCACATCCAGTAATGGATATCTGTACACACACACACATATACACATACTTATATATTCATCAGAAAGGGACTCATTGCCAAAATTTGAAGGTCATCACCTCCACTGGCATTTCTCTCAGACATTCTATTTACTTAAGTCCAGTGCAGAGACACAAAAATAAAATTAGTGCTAAACAAGGTGGATTAAGCAAAGATTTGGTCAGATAGCCTTCTAAAAATATTTGATTCAAAATCCAGGGAAGGGAAAACAAACATAGGACAAGACAGAACCAACCACCCCTGCCTTAGATAACCAGCACTATCAACTTGATCAGACCAAGGAATATGCCTCTGGGCAGGTCTGTCTGTTTCCAGATGAGTTCATTGAACTGAGAAAAACCCGCCCTAAGTGTGGGCAACACCATCTCATTGACTGGAGTCCTGGAGCAGATAAAAAAGAGAAAGTGAGCAGAGGGTCAGTATTCATATGATAAGTAACCTCAGGGTCCCACTGCCATGCCTCCTCTGCAACAAGCCAGAAGGGTAGCAGTGCTATTTAGGATCAACATTTTCTCCTTTCTCTCAAAACACCTTCATTTTGCACTATCTAAAACCTGCTGAAGCTTATCAACTAACGGAGAAGCTGTCAGGATCCAGGAAGAAAACACAGGTGTTCTTGCCCTGCCCTGTGGCCAGCCATCTTCCATGGGGTTCCTCTTACCCATGCATGTGTCTATTTGATGGTGACAAAGCTGATAAAAAATTTACCACCTGACTATTCTGTTTATAAGTGAATGGTGCATGCTCACTTGGGCAACCACTCTCTACAGCTCTTCTTTGAAAGACAATTTTAAATGATGCACATTTCAACTAGGAAAGATCAGACGAGAATCATGAAGGTCCAGACACCCATTACTCACCATAGCCATCATCACTTCTTGCTCATCTTTCTCCTGCTCCTCTTGCCCTGTGGGATGTTGGTACTTACCCCAGACACCATAGGAATCCTCCCAGCCAAAACACTGCAGGATGCCACCCTGACATCTAATGATAATTCTGGAAGGTAGCTTAACTTTCACGGCCTTAACTTATTGCATCCCATAATCAGCAGTGTGAGGAGGTACCACTGAAACCCATTTTGCAGACCAATAAGAGGGGCGGGGGGGGGGGCGCTCTGACAGGTCAGGTGATCACATAAGAAAGCCACTGGTGGCGATCACTTTAGTTTTTTGAATCAGAGGCCCATGTGATCTTTCTACTCTGCCTTCACCTCCCTGAGGGGCGGGTGACTTGCTGGGAGCAGCTGGCTCTGAATGAGCCTCAGGCCCACACAGCAGAGCCTTCAGTCTTCGCTGTACCCTGCCCTTCCTGAGTTTGAGTGGGAATCCTCCCCCCTGCGGGCTTCTTTCAGAATTCTTTACTTTTTATATTTTAACAGTCTAAAGTTCTAGCTGTAGTCACGTTAACGACTTTCTGCCTTATTTACCATCTTTTGGGAGAGAGGCAGGAAAGGAACGACAGATTTCTGCTGCCTGGGTGGATTCTCAGGCGCAGTCGCTCCAGGGAGGGCATTCCCCAGTGTTTCACGGTGACTCATTCATAACTTCCCCACCAGAGCTCAGCAGAGCACGCAAATGCAACGGATTCTCATTGCTGAATGCGGCTTTGTCCCCAAGAGGGCTGGGCTCCCACACTGGGGTCCCTCCGGCCTTGGAACCTTTCGTCTGGGGTTGAATTTTGACTGGAAAGGGTCAAACCGAGAACTGAAGTCTTGTAGGAATACGAGACTCATCTGTGCGCATGGGATAACACAGCCCTCGTATAGGAAATCTGTGGGCACAAATGACTCCTTCCTCATATACACCCTGCCGTGAAGTCTGCAATTCAGTGCTGAGCGAAGAACGGCAGGTATGACCTCTCATTGAGAAGCACAGGCTCTCAGTCCGCTATATGCACTGAACATGTCCTCTACGTTCTCAAGTTCCAACCACACTGCAATGAAAGCACCTGCATGCACATCCTAGTTTGTCTGTTTGGATCAGGGTCTCTGAGCACCAGTCCTATAGTCATCAAAAGGTAAGCAATTCCTGGATGGGAGGGGCTATGCCCTGGGCATCTCAGGTACTTAGATGCACCCTCTTCCCGCCAGTCATGGTAAGAAAATCTATGTAGGTATTGTCCAATATCCCAGAGAGGGGAGAAATGTCCCTCATGGAAAACTGATTCAGACAACAGACTAAGGTGTCATGTGATCTCTGTCTTAGTTCCCTGTGTTTCTACGATGCTCAGCATGGCTGGCCATGAGTAGAAATCTCTAAATATGTGTGGGTTCCTAGGAACCACCATGGGAAGCAAGTTCGGGGATACAGTGTGTTACAGACGGGACAGGTGAGGCTAGGAAGGTTCCAGGTCTCTTCGGCTACACAGTTGGTAGGGACACAGCAAGCGAGTGCGGATACATCATTGTCAAACCCCGGTGAAGGGAAGGGAGAAAATGAGGAGCTCAGAAGAGGAGCTGGCTCTGAACCGCCAGCTCTCGAGCTCTGACAGCCAAGGAGCAAGGCAGATGATGCCACACGGATGGAACTTTCCAAGTGCCTGCAGCTGTTAATTACGGAGGTGCATGTTCTGAGGCTTACTTCAATCCGGGGCCTCTGTGCTGTCTGCAAACCGCCTGGAGCCTTGCGGTTCTACCAAGCGTGGGGAGAGCAGGGTAAATTCTGAAAAGCTTTCTCTAGTGCCTTAAACCAGAGAATCAATGATACATAGTAACGGTTTGAAGCCCACAGGCAATGTGAGGTGGCCAGAGGAAGCTCAGGGCCCCAGTGCAACTGCTGTGTGAATGAGTTTAGTTCCAAGGTTGGGGTGTTGCCTTAATTAGGTTTGGATCTCATCCTCCTTTTCTTGTCAGGGAAATAGAACCGAATAAATAATATGATTCATATTTGAGGGTGGGGTGGGGATTCATGTGGTTTGTGACCTGGTACCCAATGGGCCGAGCGGAAGAGTCGAATTCTAACTCCATGTAGGCTTTTATTTTCAGTATCATGCTGCTGATGAAGAGGCTAGACAGGTTCCCACATCTATACCCCACCACTCAAATGCACTCACACGATCTGAGCTTGCATGGCAGTGTAGTTAGAAGGTAGCCAGGAGTGGAGATAGTTAGGGGCAGTGTTGCCACACCCCGAGTGTTTCCGCTCTCCAGAAATTCACGTGATGAAAGGTTTATAGACAAAACTTTCCTGACCTAAATTAGTCAGCTCATAAAAGACACCTTGGAGGGTTCCTTTGCCTTGCCTGCCAATTTAGAAGACAGCAAGATTGCTCACCAAAAGCTAAAAAAACAACCTCTTGATTGGGTGGGTACCTTTATCTACAGACGCTCTGATCTGGGACATCCCAGCCCCCAGAATTACAAAATATTACATTTTCTGTTTGGCAATCTATGTTTCTGCAATGAGCATAAAAACACAGTGCCAAGCATGGGATACCTTCCGTTGACTTTTTGGTCAGAGGTGTCCTAGAGACCCTCCAAACTGTCCAGGAGACCCTGCAAACCATTCTGGAGACCCTCCAAACTGTCCAGGAGGCCCTGCAAACCATCCTAGAGACCCCCCCCAAACCGTCCAGGCTGATGCCATTGCTCTTGCTTGCCCATGAGAAGAACCTGGTGGTAAGACCCTATTGCTGATGATACCAAACATGTTGGTCATGTCACACGGAGAAATCAAGTTGGTACTGACCAGGAAGCTTCTTCCTAGAAAATTCTGTGAGGACTTTGTGGGGGAAAGTTATCAACAGTCTTACCCTACTGTATGCCATGTGACCAACAATATGACCACCGAGGCAAGGCATGCCCATGGGTGCATGGTAGAATAGATGTTATGGGGGTAACGAATATCTGCTCCATAGGAGGAAATGATGCTACTGTAAACCTGGCACTGTACCAAGAACCCATGCCCAGGGAGCTAACAGGTCCCAGGGGTAATCCTATTACGTTTATAATAGGTCAAAGTATCAAAGCACCGCTACATTCCCATCTCCAGACTCATAGATTAGTGCAGCTCTCAGCCTTCATCGGAGACGTTTCCACATGCAGTGGGTGGTGGTAATGCAGAAACTCACCCCTGGATAAAATGAAGACTAACTGCCAGTGCAGTGCCCATCCACTCATAGGACATCTGTGCCACATCTTCCTAAGGCTCAGGGACCATCAAAGAAGGGGTGGAAAGAGTGTACGAGCCAGAGGTCCAGGAGGGCTGCAGTGACCTTCTGGACATCACAGTGACTTCCTGTACATGGCAGGACTGCTGTGCTCAGGAACTCACAGCACCCGTGGCTGCCAGCACAAGACCTACACAAGATCAAGACAGTCGACACTCAGGCATGCAATGAGAAGGGGCTCCTGAGCCCTTACTCGCAACTCAGGAACTGTGGAGAGTTGACAGCTTCTCGGGGAGAGAGGATCAATTTTCTTTAAGGGTGGCCATGAGCCAGAAGAGAGAGCTCCACATTCAGGAGTCTATGGGCTGCATAAATTAGGAGACACGGACTTGGGGGTACAGGGAGAAGGGGTCGATCTTGGAGGAGATGTGGAGAAGTGTGGAGGGGTGAATTTGTCCAAAATATAAAATTCTCAAAGAATTAATAAAAATACAATAAAAAACCCCAACATTTCCGTTGCTAGGAAACGGCCCATTCTCCGGCATTTGATGATGGCAGCCTGAACGGACAGGTAGCATTCCTTCCTAGTGGCTGTAAGGGAAAGCATGGATGTCTTATGCACCAATGCTGATGATTCTTGAAAGCTTGTCTGAAAAGTTATAGCATGGTCTACTTGCAGTCAGGCAATTAATGAGGCTTATTTATTGGTCTAACTGATGACACCTGACACTCCATTAAAGTCTTTATTCCATAATGCTTTCTTTTGCAAGTAGGTGGGAAGATTTTCTTCCCCCAGCCAGGAGAGAGGAGAGCAATGGTCATGGTTCTCCGGTACCCCCACAATGCGATGGCCTTGGCGTGGCCTGCTTGTGCTGTGTGCACACTGCAATGGCTCTCTTGGGGACACAAGAGCAACAGCCTGGGACTCATAAGTAGAGACTTTGGAGCTCAGTGAGGATCAAACACCCCAGGCTCTGGAACTCATAGGAGAGACAGAAAAAGGCAAGGATTGGCCTTGCTGATGCTCACTTATTGCTGGGACTTCAATGTTCTTGTTTGTGCTGAGCTGAGGCTTCTTTATTTTAAATTCGGCAGTCACGAGCTTACTGGGCCCAACAAGACAATCTATCATACAACTTTTTATCCACGTTAAAGGAAAAATAACAGGGGTATTGTAAAATTTTTAATATTGATTTGTGACGATGGTTGCACAACGCTGTGTAAATTAAGTATATAAGACAAGTGGATTTTATGGCATATAAATTTTATCTCAGTAACACTGCTACGAAAGAGAAAGGGAGTAACAGGTTTTTAAAAGGGCTATAAAGAGGCTTGAGCAAATGGAACTCCCTTAATTACTCTGGATGCAGGGACTATGTGGAGAAGGCTAGTTGTTCGTTTATGACATTATTTAGCTTTATGACAATTCTCCTTTTTATTGCAGTAGAGAAACTCGAATTAGAACAATGCTTTGTTTCAATTCCTTTGAAAATTTTCAATTACATTTCTCTCTCTCTCTCTCTCTCTCTCTCTCTCTCTCTCTCTCTCTCTCTCTCTCTCTCTCTGTGCATATATAAACTCTACAGTGTGTATTGGAGGACAGGGGACACATTGTGACTCAGTTCTCTCCCCCTACCATGTTAGTCCTTGATGGAAAACCCCTTTATCCTCTGGGTTGCCTCACTAGCCCCCAACTTGGTCTTAAACTTTGGTGAAGGGATGTTAATGAACCCAAAGTGAGAGTTTAGCACATGTCTGGGGGACATCCATAGGAGGCTCTGCCAGGAGAGTGCCTGTCTCTAATGTGGCCTCAGGGTCAGCCTGCTGAAGACACTAACTTGTCCCCAGTCACAAGTTAAGCACAGAGCAAACAACCGTAAATGTCATTCACACCCTCTACAAAACGGGGCCAACTTTAGCATCTACTTGACAGAGTTATATAAGAAAGTCCGCAGAGAAAGCAGAAAGTAGGAACAATGCTAGACTCTGGTACTTTAAATATTAATTATTCTATTAAAAGGATAGATTGGGTCAAGTGAAGCTCCCACTGTGTGCCAAGCTATGATTCTAACTGATCCTTCTCCATCACCATGATTCTTGTTTGGGATGGATTTTACTGCCCCCATTTCCTAGAGAGAGAAAGAGAGATCCCTAAGGGATAGGGCAATGCCCAGTTCACCTAGCTAACGGTTTGCAGAACTGGGCCTTGTAGCCAGGTCCGTCTGACTTTGGGGCACTTGCCTCTCTACCATTCTTTGTGCCATGTGCCAAGAACTGCACCTTTGTTTCCAAGGCATAGGCTGAAATGCCTTTCACTGGAGATCTATGCATGAGGGTTCAGCCTTTATCACGTGACACTACCTTGCCCCAGATATCACTGAGGTCACTCTCAGTTACCATTGATAGGTGTATTCTAAAATGAATCACACACCAGCAAATTAGCCATGCCCCAAATGGTTAAATTCCCTTTATCCTGGAGCTTGATACCACATGCAAAATCTGAGCTAGCTGTGCAGGGCTATTTTTAGCTACCCATGTTGGCCATCCCTTTTGGGTGACCTCATGGCACGCTGGTATCTGCTCTTTCCCCATCTCTAGCTCTCACATAGCAGAAAGGTACAGATTCCAAAGGACTGGTCCAACACAGATCTGCAGTTTCTCACTCACTGGGAAGGAATACAGCAAGAAGGAAGCAGGAGGCATTGGTCCAGAAGGCATCCCCAGGAAGCCCCATTGTGGGAGAGATGGGATGAGAGCCAGTAACTTTGGGTCACACTGATTTCTAGAGCTTGTCCTGATAAGCATGCAAGAGAAGGACCACAGTGGCTATGCACCAGGCCTTGGTCTGACTATGTAGTAAGAGCCCAAAAGAGTGACCATGTCTGGCACAACAGAGACCACCTCAGGCTTTGATGCTGGATCACACCACCTTAAAACCCCATTGGCCATATCTGCTAGTCCACAAACAGAGAGTCTCTCCTTGAGCCAGCTGGTCTACCCTATGACAAACTGTGTGTGTGTGTTTTCTTAGCCTTCTCCCTTTTTCCATTGTTGCTTACTGAGTTACCCTATCTAGGACTCAAGTGTGACCATATCACACACCTCCTCAGAGCTCAGAGTCTTCAAGGCCTTGTAAATGACACATTCTCTCAAATGTCACCATCGCCATAAAGATACCCCTGCCCTTCCCGCCGAGCTCTCTGAATTTCATTCCACAGAGAAGAACCAATGCTCAGCCCAAGTTTGCTGCTCTGAATTAACCTAAGGCACCTGCTTTCAATTAAAATATGCAAATTCTTCTGGAAAAACAAAACGTCCTTAGTCACTGGCCCTTCTGTGACAGCCTGCTCCTGTGTGTTTTCCTGAGACAGTGGAGGGGGACACCCAGGGCCAGATGTAGCAGGATAGAGAAAGGCACAGAATGCTCTGGGAAGGCTCTCTAAGGAGAGATCTGTCTGTGGTAGGCTCTGCCTCCAGTTCAGAGTCCTAACTCTTGTTTTCTACAATAGCTTTATAAAAAGTCATTAAATAAATCATGCAAGACCCAAGCAAAAGGTCGCCACTGTGTGACAGCGCTATGTCCTGGGGTTGAAATCTGAGGTGTTCACAGTCTCCTGGCAGAGAATGACACGGGAACCTACCCTTCCTGAACAAACATTGGGCCCTGGGACTGTGGGAAGGGCAGGTGGCCACACTCTGATGCAGGCAGACAGTGCCCTCTAGCTCATCTTCAGGTAAAGAACACTTTTTACAGAGGACATATAATTTACCCAAACCTCCCAAACTTGTAATTGAGGAACTGGATCCAAAACCTGGGGGTTACACACCCCACACGGAGAATATGACTCTGATCAGAGTCTGTGGGGCAGACATTGGGTTGGGCGGTCACGTGCTGGTAGCAGGGGACTGGATTCCACCCCTCTTCCTGAAAGGGGCCAGATGTTAGAAATTCACCTCAGCCCCAGGATTAATTATACCAGCATTCACTAAAGTACTGACCTGGGGACTGTGCTGAGCCTGGGCTTGGGCTGAGAGGATTGATTGTCAACCCCCTGCTGTGGCTGTGTCCTAAGGGGATGCTACTTCTGTGGGGCGTGTGTGTGTGTGTGTGTGTGTGTGTGTCCTCTGAAGAAGAAGTGGCATAACCAACCACCCCTGGGGACACCAGACCTTTCCATATCCCCCAGTCCTTTCCCAGTGTCCTGTGAAGACTTAACCCTTACCTAGCAGTCATTCATTGTTAAGGCTCTTGCACCCCCTTTAAAACAATAAGCAGAAGGCAATGTGCCATGGATAATGGCCAACCCCACCTTACAGGTGGAGAACTATCAGTGAGGGGATGTCCTTAGACAGGGTCACATAGACACTAGTAGAAGGGTATGAATCGAAGAGAAGCTGCCAGAACTGTCACATTTAACCACAAGGGTAAACAGGAAGCCAGGACTGGCTTTGCTTTTCTTTGCACAACCCAAGGCCTGAAGCTGTCAGTGCCTCCAGCACACTTGTGAATGAGCCACCGAGGAGCTTCTGCAAGTGAACTCATGGTCCACGGTCCACGTTGCCTTTGGGATTTAGCATGGGCTATTTTCACCACCTCTTACCCAGCATTCCCCAGCAAGCATTCAGTTACCCTTCCTTCCTTCTCTGGAAAAAACTACTTCTCATGAACCAGAGTTCTGATTCGCCTTTGTATGGCTTCCTTGGGCACTCCCGACTCTCAAGTCAGAAATGCTGCCTTTTCCAGAAAGACTGGAATGCTGGAAAAGGCAAGCTTCTGGTCTCAAGTGAACAAATCACAAAGAAGGTCAGGCAGGCCAGGACCTTGCTGCTCTCCGGTCTGTGGAAACGAAAAGCCCTGGATGAGTTCACAGCGCTCCAGCGGGGAGAAGAGAAACTATAAAGGGTTTTCAGAGACTGGGATGGAGGAGGGACCATCCCCCCACTGTCAGACCCCACTCCCAGTTACAAGGGCCAGTGTGGCAGGTCTCACTAGATGGGGTTCAAGGGAACCACAACTTACAACATGGCTTTTGGCCCGGAAGTGTGCCCTGCTCAGAAATGTCATGGTTTGCATGGGCCAGACTTTCAATCCCAGGGTCGGTGGGAACAGACAATGATGTGAGGGAATTTGTTGATCTTGGCCTTTCTGTTTCTTCTGAGGGTAGTTATTCTCCACATCTATGCCAAGACAGTCTGCCCTTTCTACCCAGAAAAGAGCAAGCGGCTGCTTTATCCACTTCCCAGGGGCCATCACTTCCTCTTGGCTGTTGAGGAAGGAGAACTTAGTGTCTGGTCCCAATTCTGCCAAATACCTTTCCCCCTTACCTGGTTCTCAGCTTTACCAAACAATTATCATTATCTACATCATCATTATAATTTTAATGTGTATGGGTATTTTGCTTGCATGTATGTCTGTTTACCACGAGTGTTCTTGGTTGCCCAAGGAGGCCAGAAGAGGGCACTAGTTTCCCTGGAACTGGAGTTGCTGAGAGTCATGAGTAACTATGGGTGCAGGCATCAAACTCTGGTCCTCGGGAAGAGCAGTGGGTGTTCTTAACCACTGAGCCATCTTCCTAGCACCTACTAAACAGCATTCTAACATGGAGATCCCACCTCTCTCCTCCAGCATGCAGTTGTTGAAAGATAAACTAGAGCATCAAGTACACGCTTTGAATGCTGTCAGGACTCTGGCAAGAACCAGCAGCAGTGACTGCTGGGATAATCAGAGGTGTGAAACTCAGAAAGTCTAACTTCACTTTTCCCAGTGGCCTTTCACTTAAGTCACTGCAGGTGGGACTAGAGTCCCCAAAGTAAAGTTTGCCTTTGCAAGATCTCCCATCCTGGTTCAAAGCAGATCATCTGACGACTGAGGTGGGGGTACTCTGAGTAACGGCCTGTTCACTGTCTGAGTCCTGGGTCCCAGGAACTAAGGGTCTATTTGATCAGAGGATATGGGGAAGGTTCCCCTCCATTACAATCAGTAGATTGTAAAACCAGAACTCCCTGGATCAGAGGAAAGGGAACTGATTCTTATCTGTGGCCCTGGGAGACCGTGACATTCTCAACCTCCCAGAAGGACTTTAATTGTTAATTAGCCAAACCTACTTCCAGGAACCTTAAACCTTCTAAGATTACCAACCTGCAAGAGGCTTTTCTGATGAAGAGAAGGGATTATCACTGGCCCCTCCTTAAGGGTCAAAGCAGTGGCTTGCTAGCCACGTGGATAGCACAAAGGCCCTCCCAGGAAATACTGCTGATTCTGGGGACTTTAAAAATAACAATGAAAGGCATTTTAAAATGTAGACTGATACGAAGATCTCTGGCCATTGTCAGCTTTCCTGAGTGGCACTGTCCTCCACTCGGTAATAAACTCTGTTTCTCCAGAATACCTTAGATGTGGGATTTCTTTTAAAGCTGTGCTGCCTCCCCCGTCACATAAGGACTGTCACATAGGCAGTCACTCAGCCAGCAGTTCAAGTCTTCATGATCAGAAAGGACATCTCTTCCTCAGCCTCTTCCTTTCTAATTCCTGGACCAGAGCTCAGCAAGCTCACCCTTTATCCACATCTGCCTCCGTGTCTGCCCGAGCTCGGGCTGATACCTGCAGTCCTCTGATTCTATTGATGCTGAACAGCAAGCATGAATCACACAACCTCCATTTACTCCCAGAACCAAGGACAGGAATCCAGCCAGATTCGTTTGTTACACACCTCCCCCGTGCCATTCCCAGTGAAAAGATGGGAAAGCTTCACCAATTCACAGCATCCAGCAAGAGTAAGGCACATCCTGAAGTACCCCAGATACCAAAATGTCAGACACCAATCTAGCCTACATAAGCCCAGATCCAAACTCCCCAATATGAGTACGTCAGAAGTGTTTCTTGGCACCAGCTCTAGGCTAGGTTAGAGCTACAGCTCAAATTGTGCTGGGCTCATGAAGTCACAGGAGCTTCTGTACACGTGGGGGCTTCTATGTCTACATACCCCCTCCTCTCCGTCAGTTACGGGTTCAGTTTCTCGATGGAGGGAACTGGGCCACTCGGCTTACAGTGGAATGAGGAGCCCTGGATGCCCTATGTGCCATCTGGTCAGGGACACAGAACTCATAGTGGGCACAGTTCCAGCCGCTGCTCACAAGCTAGATAATGAGAGAAGTGACAAGCTTCCCTAAGGCCAGGTATATGTTCCGCGAAGTCCAGGGAGAGGTGCTGGAGGAGGGGTAGGAGGGAGCCTCCTAGGACACGCATACAGAGTTAGAGAAAAGGTCCAGTGCCAAGTGCCAAGGATGGAAGGCTTTGGAGAGTTATCGATCCCAGCCCCAGCCTTGGGACAGAGGGAAAGCTAAGCCAGCCAGTCGCAGGGCTCCCATCTGCTTCCTGGGAAGAGAGCGGCAGCCCAGCACAGTCAGGAGCTGGTCCAGAGCCTTTCTCTTCTGCTGAGCTTGCTACAGCAAGGATGCAGCAGGAAGATGCCAGTCTCTTTAACCCTAAGCCTTGCCACGATTTCCTAACCCGCTGCTAAACTATGAGAGAACCGTGACAGAGTGGACTGAAGAGTGTCAGTGTCCCCAATGAGACCATGTATGGGCACAGGCATTAACTTCAGTACCTCTGACCTTATGTCCTGATGGGGTCATTGGAGATGACTAAGGATCTTGTATGAGACCACCTTAGTTTGAATAGATAAATCCCCTTATAAGACAAAGGAAATGTGAGACACACAGAGGAGAAGCCTGGTGAGGATGAAGGCTGGGTATGAAGAGATGCATAAAGTTTCTAAGCCAAACCCCACCAAATATATTAGAAACCACCAGAAGTTAGCAGGGTAGCTTGGAACAGATTCCATCTCAGTCTTTGGAAGGAAGTAACCCTCCCAATGCCTTGTTCTCTTAGCTTCTGGTCTCCCAAAAGAATTATTTTCCTTCCTTCAAGCCACCCAGTTTATTGTACAGACCCAGGAAATGAGAACAACCGATGGTCACGGCAGCCTGGCAACTCCTGATGGAGCTACTGCTCACAGCGCCTTAGAATAATGCCCCCACATAACAGGGGACCTCGTCCGTGGGCTGTTAGATGCGGTCAACCAATGGGATCTAGTCATCCTGCGAGGAATACAGTCTCCAAGGTTATCTGAAATCCACCTTTCTCTCACAGCAGGGCAGACTGAGGCCAAGGCTGAATGGGAAGAGTTGATTTCAGCCTCCTGGGTGATTTTTAATTTCATAAGATAAAAGGAGATAAACTCAATACATCAAATTTTTTATTCATTTGTTTTTATTGATGTGTGCACATGCGTGTGTGTGTGTGTACAACTCTGTAGAGTCACTTCTTTCCTCCCACCCTTTAAGTGGGTTCTGCGGACTGAACTCAGGCCTTCAAGCTTGCACAGCACGTCCCTCTATTCACTGAGTCATCTCGCTACTCATATTTCACTAATTTTCTGGGTTAGAGCTTACAAATCCCTCAGATCTAAATAATAGAAAGATCGTGCAATTTACAGTTTCACCGTGACCTGTTTTCTAATCTAGGAAACGCCACCCAACCTCCCAGGGATGCAAAGATGTGACATGGATAGGACATGCCCTTGTGCACACAGGAACCCAGCCCCAAACTCGAAAGAGGTTGCACCTAATTATTAGAGGTGACGAGGCTCAGGTCTAAGATTCTACCCCAGCAGAGGTGACGAGGCTCAGGTCTAAGATTCTATCCCAGCCTGTGATAAGGACACATCCCTTATCTGTCCCCTTGCTTGTGAAGCCAGGGCTAATGCTGCATATCAAAGTTATGATAAAGAGGAAGATAGTAAATACCTCAACCTCAAAGCCTGATAGACAGGGACAAAGGGCATGGTTATCAGTCACTGTCAGAATAGGAGTCAATTCTGAGCTCTGTTGTTCTGTTATCATATGGTAGGGACAGGGGACAGAGACCCCTGTAGCTTTTGCTGGAGACTGGCCTGGTCCAGGAGCATCTATGAGACTGCATATAACGGAGTAATGAACACTCCCCACTGTCAGAATATCGCTCCCTGACTGTCTCCCCTGATGCCTGAAGACTAAAATGTCACAGAGGCTCAAGAGCAGGCCTTAACTGGATTGCCTCTCCAGTTCAAATGGGGGCCCTGAGGATCTCAGTCTCTCTGAAGGACTGCTACACACAGGGTTTAACCAGCCCTTCTAGGAGGATAGGTGTATCCACCCAGAAAAACTCCACATGCTTACTGGACCTTCCGTGCAGGCTATTTTCTCTGAGGACTACATGGGCTGTTTGGTGCTCACCAACCTTTTAATTCTAACCACTATCTTCACAAAAAGGCAGGAAGTCATGACACAGTAAGATAAAAAACCTATTTTTGCCTCTTCTGCAATCCGTGTGCTTGGTGAAAGGATACAGTGTAAGGTTCCAGTGGACACAGGGTGTGGGAGCCACCATTCCCTGCATTGCTGGCCTCAGCCAGAACCTTCTTATCTGCACGCCTGGCAATGGCCCTAGGAGCCTGCAATTTCAGTGACAAGGAGCTTGTTGTGCTGATAGATGAGAAAGGCGATTAGGTACAGGCGGCCTTCTGGAAGGGGACAGGCAGGGAGACCCAACAGTCCAGGGAATGCGTATTCTATCTGGAAGGAGAAGATAGCATGATGTTTCATCTACCCATTAGGAAAAAACAATCAGGTGATACGCTCTAAAAGCGCCCTACGAGCCAAACACTTCCTCACACAAGCCTGAGGCAGGAGGTCTGAACAGGTTGCAACAAGAAAGGTGATTATACAATAGGAGACTCAACACAGAAGGGAAGTTCTTCCTTTATAGAAAAATAACTGGGAATTTTGCTTTAAAGAGGCATTTCAAGAAAAAAAAGATTTCAGATATTTCTTGGCTGGGGGAAAAGTTCTGTGTGATTCTATAGTTGTTTTCAAATGAAACTGAAAGGGAGAAGTTACTTCAAGGAGGAGGCAGAGAAGAGACACATTCCCTGGAACTCACTTAATCTTCTCAACAGCCAGGCAGGATGAGCATAAAAATAGCCCTGCTTTAATACAAAGTGAATACAGAGCCTCTCCCCTCATTCTAGAGACTGAGAAGATCCCCCCCCCCCAAAGAAAATTGATGGCTATGTGTCAGAGGGATGCAAGAGTATGCTGAAAGAGCCCTAAGGACCAAAGCTGGGATAATTTAAGCAACAAGATATTATAGTACAAATTAAATACCCATAAATCTACACTGCCATAAATCAATAATTGACTAAACACACAGAAGCAGTGCAGACAGGTTTCCAATGTAGGGGAATTATGAGTAATGAATGCAGACTGGTCATGGTCGAGGAGACAGAACAAGACTCCCACTCTTGAGCAGGGACTTACATGTAACCACTGCCTCCAGGACGGCACAGAGGGATCAGAGGAAAAACGATAAGATACGGGGGAGAAACACACAACCTCAGCCAGGTGACCCAGGGCAAAGTCACTCGGCTCTCTGTGCATGTATACCAGGTCCTGTCTTCCCCTCTCAAACCACACAACCCCATTCTGATCACTGGAGGAAATATTCAGAAGAATCACAATGAAGGGGCTGTCTGTACATGATCTGACCAGTACTCCCTGAAGTCACTGAGGTCATCAAAAACAAGAGATCTCAGCCAAGAGGACCCTAAAGAAACACGGTATCTACATGTGACATGATGGCCTGAATGGTACTCCGAGACACAATGATATTAGGATATTGGTGAAGACTTAAGGGCATCTGTGTAAAGCCTGGGATGTAGTCAACAACGCCCCAGTGTCCATTCATCAATGTCCTACGTGACCCGTGACATCAGCTATCAGTAACAGGAGAAAGTGGCTCAGGGGAACATGGCGATTCTCTTCACAGCTTTTCCACAGATCTAAAGCTGCTTGGGATATTTGTAAAAGTACATTCAAAAAGGAAAATACGACTCTGGGTCTACACTGACCTCATGGGCCCATCTGTTTTCCATAGCACCACCATCTTGCTTCTGAGACTTTGTGATTGACACCTACTCCCTTGCCCCTTAATCTCAGGAGAGAAACAAGCGCCTGTCTCGTTCACTCTCACACCCCACCTGCTGTCCTGCAGTGTGGTTTGTTACTCTGGTGTGGGGATGTTGAGAGGCAGCGGGTCCTTTAAGAGATGGGCACAGTGGACCTGACACCATCCCTTGACCTGTGTCTGCACTCAGCTTGTGATCTCTCCTTGCAAGGTTTCTGACCGTGATGCCATTTGTCCTGGTGAGACAGAACCAGAGGGGGTGGCGTCTCACCAGAGTCAGCACGGCTCTCAACTTTCAGGTCCCCCAGACTGAGCTAAGGACCTCTTGCCTTTCACTCTCCAATATTTTGTTGGAACAGAAAAATGGCTAATAATTTCACCACAGTATCTACATTCGTACTGGACACATCGTAGGTACTTAACTCAGGCTTGCGAATAAAAGACAAGCAAAGAGCTAGAGATAAAAGACCACAGCTCGCAAGCACGGGGAAGGCTGTCCGACAAAAGCGTTGACTTCCAGCTACTCTAGATAGACCTAAAGTCACTCTATTCATGCAAGGCGGAGTGGGAACCACACAAGTAGTTTGGATTTTCACTAGTAGGCGCTTAAAAAAAATGACACAGGAGGAACTGACTTTCATGATATATTTTATTGAACTCAACACATACTCAATATTATTTGGGAGGCTGGAGAGACGGCTCAGTTAGTAAAGTGCTTATTGTGCCAGCATGAGGACCTAGGTTGGCCGCCCAGAAGTCATGTAGAAAGCCAGGCATGGTAGCATGTTCTATAATCCCAGAACAAGGTATGTAGAAACAGGTAAGTCTTGGGGGCTTCCTGGCTAGCCAGCCTAGCCTAATCGGATAGTCCCAGTCCTAGAGAGATAGCTTACTTCAAAAATAAGGTAGACGGCTCTCGAGAAATGTTTTTTTTCACCCTGGCCTTAACAGACATGTGTACACCACCTTCTTAAAGAGAAAACCAGGATATTATTTGAACCTGAAAACAAACCTAACAGAAAAATGTTTTAGTACCAATGTAAAATGTACTGATACATGCATAAGTTTACTAATGGCATAATCTCTATTTTCTCCATAAAGTTAGCAAAGTCCACTGGACATTTTATGCTCCCACTGTGTGTTGATGGAATAAAGAACATGGGAAGGACTGAACTCCCCATGATCCAAGGTTTGCAAGTAGGAGCTGTGTGACTACTGGCAGGAAGCCTTTGAGCCTCAGCAGATGGGGTCTGGACTAGAGGAGCCCATGGGACTCCATTCTGTTCTCACAGTGCTCTCAAGGAAGGATCCAGTGCTTGGACATCTGCTGTCTTCTCGCAATGCCTGGTGCAAAAAGCCAAAGCACGTACCATCATATCTGATTCTCTTCTAACTTTGCCATCTAGTCCCATCTAGTCCAATCTAGTCCGTGCTGTGCTATTCACCGGGATAAAGAAACCCGGGCACAGAGTGGAAAGCCCCCCACAACCTTCCCAAGGCGAAGGCAAGAGACATAAGTCCCTGGCAGCATGTAGGGCTTTGTCTTAGGAAATTTCTCCTAATTATCCAGTTGGGTCACTAGGGTTCTGTGTGCTGTTGGTAGCTGGGGGCGTGGAAGGCCTGAGGGTACGGTGCTGCCATACGGCAGAGACAGTGGAAGGCTTGTGAGCAGGGGGCACTGCTTTTGCTGTGAACTGGAGGTCCATGGGACCCAGGGCTGCTAGAGCAGAGCTTGCTTGGATCCTAACAGCTGTGTCATTTGGTCTTGAAAGTCACACCCTAGTGAGGTCATTACCAACTGCTCCACAAAACACTGGTCCAAAAATAGCACTGACATCTGGATGGTTTATTTTTTTTAAGCATTATGGTTGTGGCATTATAAAGAACATCTGACCCTCGTTATGCAGGGCTTTTTGCCTCTATTCAGCTTGAGTTAGGAGAGGCAGCAGGAAACCATCAATGGAAACTGTATCTTCCTGGAACAGTTGTGAGCCCCCCACAGCTGTTTCCCAGTGTTGCTGATATCTCAGAGTGGCCCACACCCAGCACACTTGGGAACACCAAAGTGATTGCTCAATATAGGGTTAGACAATGAGTTCTCATTGCCCCAGGGTCCCTCCTTGGTTCTCAACCAAGCTGAAGCTCTTGGTATTGGCACACCCTTCCTACCTCACCAGGGTTTGCTCCTACATACACCAGCCTCTTGAAAAACACTCCACCTCTGTGTTCAAACCATATCTAAACCCACTGAGCAAATCTAGGGCCATCTGTATATGCCTTGTTGTCTGGTGACTTTTCTTGCCCACAGGACAAAGTTCAAATGCTACACCCTAAGTCCCAGCCTGCTGGTGTTTATGCTTCAAAACAGGCATGTGGCTCAAAAGCCATGTTCACAGGGGGACATACCCATTAGCCTTTGTACCTTCATTACCTCTATTTTCTTCTCCCAATCTGGCAAATCACAGTCTGTTTCAAGTTCAAGTTCAAATGCTTCCTTCCCACGGAAGCTTTGTCTTCTGGGGGGTCCCTGAGCACAATGTATTTCTTATCAAGTAATTAATCACGGCCAAATAGAAGAGTAAGGTAATCCCAGGCAAGAAGGCATGGCATGGGTATGTTACCCAGTGACATGAGGTAGGGAACAACTCTAGAGGAGTGACCGAGGATCCATTCCAAGGAGATGGAGGTACAGGGGAAGATAGATGTCCTAGGTAGAAGTGAGATTTTAAGAGAGAGACTGGGAGCTTGTGACTTAATGACCAGGGGCATAGGAGAAGCGTACATGCCAAAGAAATAGCTTTTGGGCACTCTGCCAGAAGCACACTAAGCAGGGACTCGACATAACAAACAAGTGGGGTCGCGGAGTGAGTAATGGATTGATTACAGGATGGGCTCAGCAGGCAGGCGCTGGGAACAGTGGGTAAGACAGCATAGCGGCACAGAGTGAAGAAATGCGGCAGACTGGAGCAGAATCTGATGCCAAAGCCGAGCGCATTACCGATGGACCAGGTCTAGTGGTTGAGAAGTGGTTGACCACGTGCCAGAGTGAGATTCTGGAGAAGGGAACCCTTTCATGAGCCTCTGGATGGTGGACCTGTGTCTCCAGGGCTGAAGGTATGAGGGTGCCACAGAGGCTTATGCGTATAAGCCCTGCAAAGGCAGGGCTTACTTCAGTCACATGTCAACTGTCTGCTCTCAAACTGGTCATCCCTCTGCAGCCCAGGACTCCTGAAAGGCAAGGATCAGGCAGAATGAGCCAATCACAGTGGAGATCGTAACCAGCCTGCACAATGCCTAGGCAGAGGGGACAGGTGATGGGAGTGACAGTGGCATCACTGGTCACAGTCTAGAGAACCGCAACACCACTCAACACGTGAGGTCGTGCTTCTTTGCACGTAATGTCACATAAGCGTGCTGGTTCAACATCACTCAGTGTTGAGGTGACAGGCCCCAGAAATACTCTGGTCAATCCCAAGGTCTATGGGGTGGGTGTCTGTGGGTTGTTTCTACGCTAGAAGAAATTCTAAAACTCTATACTTTTTTTTTCTTTTCTACAATCCAAAGGCTCCCAGGATGACCTGAGCTTTTCAGAGAGTCTGGTGCATTGACGTCATGATACATGGCTAAGCTGTCCCTCTCCCATACTCTGTTCTTGCCTTGCCTGGACCACCTCTGTGTCTATTTCCTCCCGGATGTCTCCGAATGTCAGTAATCTCTTGGAAATTGACCACTGCTGTTGCTAATATGTGGGCTGCCAGCCCCCTAGCAGCAGCCTTGGGATTTGTCACGAACTATTAACTAGCTAACTCTTCATTACGTGTTGGTAATGATCAGCTTCTGAGGCACTGATCGGGCTTTCCGTGTTTGCTAAATGGAAGGAACAGACATGCCTGCTCAGAGCTGCCACAGCTGCACTAGGCAGGAAGCTGCAGACGAGGTACCACTGGTCGGTAAAATCTTTGTTCAACAGGAACTAGGAAAACTGGGGCAGGTTACCACAGTACCTGCTTAGCAAGGACAGCTAATGGGCACTGGAAAGCTCACAGGGGGTGGAGACATTAACGACTTCCTCTCCTCATCCAGCCCAGTCCCAGACTCAAGCTGCTGACTGGCCTAGGAACTAATGATTTGCTAGAACTGAGCCAACCAGTTTCTCCTGAGAAACTACATTTGAGGCACAGAGGCTAAGGGACTTAAAAAAAGGTTGTAGGTGGGGACGATACTGAAGCTTATGAGGAGAAGAGACTATGAGGGGAACCTGGTGTGCAGAGAGATGCAGACATAGCAATGCCATGGTTGTGCTTCAAGACCCTTCCTTCCGAAGTCAAACCTCTCTTCCTGTGCTCAACTGCCAGCACGGTCCCACTCTATCCTTCCAATAACCCGCTGGCACTAGGATTATTTACTCCACATAGCCAATCCTCCCTAACACCATAGACTTTGGCACCACACCAACCAGGATTCAGATTCTGTCTCTGGTTCTTACTGAGGTGACAGCGCACTTACACATGGCTTGGAGGAGTCACGTTCCTCATCTATACAATGGGGCCCAAGCCACTCATTCCTGAGTCTATGTTCACTAAAGAACATGCATCACAGTGATGAACAATCTGTTCAATGAACACTCTACTCTGAAACAGGGGAACTGAGCTGGGGCAGTTGGCCACATCTGGGCAGTTTTGGTGTTCTTAGAACTGGAGGAAAAGGCACTCCTGATGTTGGTGTACAGAAGCCCAGCGTGATGCTAAAGATCTTACAATGCACAGGACTGCCCATAACCAGGGCTGATCCATCTTAAAATATCCACACTACCGAGGCAGGGAGCCACCTGTGAAGACCAGATTATCCCTGTCAAGTCTAACAGTTTACGTACGATGATAATATAGCCGTCTCCACAGCAGGGGGATGAGGATCCTTTGGGGTTTCCCCAGGGAGAGGCCAGAGAGGATAGCAGCCCAGTGTGAGGGGCAGAGGGAGCAGAAATAACTTGACTATAGCAGAACTGAATGCTGGTATTGGGGGAAGAGGTTGTTTTAGGCTGATGAATAGGGAGGGATCGAGGAAGCCTCAGGCAAGAGTCAAATCTGGACACAAAGGTGCATATTTTTGTCAGGGGTGTCTCAGGATGCCTGAGACAGTATAAACTAACCCCTGATACAGCCTGTCCTGGCCAGCTTGCTGAGAGCACAACTCAGAATGAATGGCAAGATCAGCCTTGCTCTTTACGGCAGCTATGGGTGTCTGTCACTGCACTGGGGAGGCAGATTTAGGGCACAGAGTGGGTCCAACTAAAATTGCCATCTGATGCCTAAGGCTTAGCAGGAAGGAAAGAGCCTTAGGTCATGACCTAGGCTGGGACAAAATGCCCAAAGCACCCTGCATTTCAAATGACGGGAGGAGGAGGAGCGCCATGCATCACACAAGTATGGCCACTTTATCATTATTCTTACTTGTTGGTGTGTGGTTTATGTGTGATGTGGGAACGTGCACACGTGCTTAAGGGTGTGCACATGTGAAAGAATGCATGGAGACCAGAGATGCTGATGTTGGGAGTCTTTCTCAATCTCTCTCCATCTTTATTTACGTTTGTTGTTTTGGCGGTTTTTCTTGTTTGTTTATTTGTCTGTTTGATGAGACAGGGTCTCACTATGTAGCCCTGGCTGTCCATGAAGACGAAGCTTGCCTGGAACTTATAGAGATCAACTCGCCTTGCCTCCTGAGTGCAGGGTCTCATCATTCCTAGTCATCTTATTTCTTGAGACAAACTGCTCATTGAACCTGGACTTTGTGGGTATGGCTGAGCTATCCTGGCCACTGAGCTCCAGGGTTCTGTCTGTCTTCACCTCACCAGCAGGGGGATTACAGATGTGCGCTGAAGATTACAGATGTGTGCTGCAGATTACAGGTGTACGCTGTGGATTACAACTGTGTGCCGTAGAGTACAGGTGTAAGCAGAGGGTTACAGGTGTGTATTGAGGGTTACAGGTGTGAGCTGAGGGTTACAGAAGTGTGCTGCAGTCTGACTTTTACATTGGTGCTGGGGATAGAACCTCAGGTACTCCTGCTTTCCTGGTAAACTCTTTACTGATGGCACCATTTCCTATATTAAGTGTTCTTCTACCACTGAGCTTCCCCCACCCCACACTGCCTTTTTAATGACCTAAAGCCATGAGGTGTTCAATGTGTGATCCCCAAATGACAGCATCAGCATCCTAGGGGAGCTCACAAGAAATTGCCTGGAAGCTCCACTATGTCACAGTAACTCGGCTTTCTATCAGAAAAGTGCCTGCCTAAGAGAAGAAAACCAGGTAGTGGGTTCTGAATGCCCAGAGTTTTAAGACTTTAGGAAACATACTTCTAGCTGGGATCAAGCCCTTCTCCCAACTCTCTTCTACCTGGAGTAAACAACGGCTTTCACAGGAGAACAACACATGGCTCAGCTCCGTATTAACAAGGTACACTGGCTAGAAACTGCCACACTGTACTAGATAACCCGTGTGGCATCCTATCATAGCTACAAATTCTTACATATCAGCAAAGAAAAGGCAACATATAATTGTACATTACCCACCCAGACACTGGTCCAGTGGCTCGTCTAATAGAGAGAGCCATCTCTTAAAGATCCATTTACCATAGGCCATCCAACATCACTTCCAGTGCCCTGAACATAACACTGAAAATGCCCTCTACACCTCATAGCTCCCTTTGCAAGATGACAAAGTGCCTTCCGGCTCTGATTAGGTGGGAAGTTAGCCTTAGAAACATCCATCAGCTACCCAGGGGGATCACATCATCTAGTTTGGAGAGAATAGATACAATAGCAGAACACATGAACACATGACACCATGACACCGGCCACTCCTCTCATCAGCTCTTAGCTCTTCCCTCCAAGGCACAGAGCAGGGCAATGCAACCACGGCTGCGGAGGGCTGGAGCTGACCTCAGCCTGCCAAGTGGGCAATGGGAGTCAAGTGGCTTGAGATTGTTTTTTTTTTTTTTCTTTTCTGGAAAAGCGGCTCTGAAGCTTATGTCAGAAAGGAAAGCTTGTGATGTAGAGACTGGCTCTCAACACACTCAGAAATGGCTCGATAAATGTGCTTTGCCTCTGTAATATAACGAATGTGGCCTCGCATGCCACAGGAAACTAATGGCCAGTTAGAGACCATGGAGGGGTGTGATTTATAAGGCCGGGAGGCTAGAAACCACAAAATCACCTCCAGGAGAAGACAGATGAAATCAATCAGTCATACTGGCCTGTGACTAGAAGTTCCTAGTCCGCTATTAAAAACGCTGTTGAAGACAAATTAGTGAGAAGGGAGATTTCTCATCATGTAGTAATTAAAGAACAAAGATATAAATGGCACAATACCAGTTATGTAAAATAACATGTGTCTTATATAGGCAAGCATATTTAATTTTCAAAAAGATATTTCTACCTTGCAATACTATTATGTGGGTAGTACAGTGAAAAGTGTTGTAGTAAGGGCGGCTGGGAAGTTGTATTTAATCAGTGTATCCCTTTTGTTACTGGAAAACACATTTTATAGTGCTGGGGACACACACTTCCATAGCGTGTGCACAAGGCCCTGGGTCCAATCCACAGATCATCAATCAGAAAGCCAGTCAATGAAGCTACTAACCAATCAACCTGCATTTTACAGTGAGTATGTGTTACTCTAAGAAACACCACTATTAATTTTAGACATATGGAGCAGCGGGTTGTGTCTGGGTTGGGTGCCGGCTGGAGATGGGAGGTGGGCAGGATGTAGAGGGGGTGCTCAGGGCAGAGACAAACTGATAGAACTGAGCAAGTATGAGGAGGGTGAAGCATGGGGGCCCCCAGAAGTGATTGTGTGACCTCAGAGGCCACGCATGGAGGCAGGAGAAGAACCAATCAAGGGGCAGATGGGGGACAGGACAGACAAGTGCTGAGATACTGGATACAATCAGTGCCCAAGTTCAGGACAGACAGAAGCCCAGGGACCTAGGAGGAGGAATAAGATAAGCCACTGATGGGGGTGGCCCTCAAGAAAGGAGCTGGCAGAGATACTATGGGAAGGAAAACTCAGTGGGACCGACCTTACCTGGTTACCAAGGGAAAGATTAAGAGCCAGAGCCTCTTACATTTGCTGGCCTTTGGGACTAAACATGTGGCAGAGCTGTCACTGAAACCTCCCAAGGAACTAAAGTGGCCTAGCGGATAGAACAGGGCCAGAACTGGAGACTATCTGGACTGGATAAGAGATGAGTAGAAAAGGCTTGGGTAGAGTGCTTGCATAGCAAATACAGAGCCCTGGGTTCCTCGGCACTGCAAAAAACTAGGGGTGGTGATACAAGCCTACAGACCCCAGCTCTCAAGAAATGGAGTCAGGAAGTTCAGAAGGTCAAGGCTATCCTTGCTACGAAGCAAGTGAGTTCTAGGCCAGCCTTCGATACATGAGACACTAGAGAAGAGAGACAAAGAGACGAGAAGAGACAGAGAGATGAGGAGAGAGACTCAGGGTGGATGGCATGGGTAGAGAAAGGGAAAGGAGAAGAGAAGCCTATGAAGTTGATTTCAATGGTAACTGGGGAGACAGGGCTACCCCAGAAAGAAAGGAAGGGAGAGAGTCACCCTTGCTCCACCTTCAAGAAGGCAAGAGGAGAATATCACAGGGAGAATGATCCTAGGACAAGATGGAGTTCCAAGGGGGCAGTGAAGCTACTGGGGAGATAGAGGAGGTAGGCAGAAGGGATGCAGAAGTTTCTCTGAGCCCCTCTAGGATTGAGCTCTAAGACTGGAGCTGTCATTTCACCCTCTCAGCGTTCTGAGTTAGGGTGTAGAATACCTCTGCCATACTGGGTACTCGGTCAACGGGAGAGAGATTGTGATGTGGAATAAAGAAAATAGCTTGGATGCAATGAACTGTGACCCAGGAACTACCTAGGTACTCCCCCTAAGGCAAAATGCAAATGAAACCAAACTCCTCAACACCTGGGAGCATGTCTGCCAGCTGGCATTCAAATGTGGGCCATCTAGAATAGAAGGTCCACAGGGCACGGTCCTGTAACCCTGAGCTCTGACTAGGGTGGCATGGGATGGTCTCACACATGGACCTGACTGTCACAATCTGATCTGGTCAGAGAGGCTACGATCCTTATTTCAGGGACCTGATATTTATAGTTCTCTAGGCAGAGTAGAGCCTCTGTCGTGGTTTCCCGCCTAATCCTTACGGGGAGCTGCTGAAGAGGGAGGGGGAGATATGGGTCCCTTCCGAGTTCTCCAATTGCATTTCGCATGCTCTCGACATTACCAATAGCCTCTTTCCGAATTCAGATGTGAAACAGCAACACCGAGGTGTGAGAAAGGCAGGAAGGACAGAGAGTATAAGACAGAGGCCAGCTATTCATTTCATCTCTTCTCGGAGCCTTTGATGGAGAGGCAGGGTGCCTAGAATCCCACGGAGGATCTGTCCTTGTGCCCGCAGTCAGTTGGTCATGATTTTGTGACTGAAACAGGTGCAAGCACTTCCTCCCACCCACCTGCCCCTGGGAGCAAGGCCAGAGCTAGGAGGCTAGCTTTGGCCAACCAGCAAGGTCAAAGCATGCCCTTGGCCGGTCACTAAAATTGTAGCCCAAACAGTGGGGACAGAAGACACTCAAATGATGAAGCTGCCACAGCTGTGACAATGGCCCCAAACTGGGTCACAAGAAATCACACAATTACTAGACCAGAAAGGCTCATCCTATCTACTTTTCTTCTACAGCATCCCCCCTGCTATCTTTCATAATTCTCTGGCCACCCAAGTCACGTTCTTAAAATATGTATCTTAAAACCCTCTGATGACTTCCCATACCCCAACAGAAGCCCTGGCACCCTCAGCTTGGGTATGGCTATCCACATCCTAACATCCCCTTTCCTTTCTCCTTAGCTTGTTTAAAGGGTGATGGCTGTGATACTTGCCTTGTTCTTCCACACGTCTACTTCTGTATCTCGGCAGAAACCATCTCCTTGGCATCAGTCACCTTCTTGACTTGCTGGTCAACTCCCACTCACCCAAGTTCTGCTGAAGACCCTGCCTGCTGCACCCACATAACAGTCAATGGCTTACTCGTTAAGCCCCTTGGCTAG
This sequence comes from Neodon shergylaensis, assembly GCA_025134845.1. Lineage (NCBI taxonomy): Eukaryota > Metazoa > Chordata > Mammalia > Rodentia > Cricetidae > Neodon > Neodon shergylaensis. The sequence continues at coordinate 5,701,470 of JABTXL010000003.1, read as the reverse complement.
CTTGGAACACTAGACTCCTCTGTAAGTTTCTCCAAAGAGTGATCTGACATCTCCTAGTGCTCAGTGTAGAGCCTGTCACACAGCTTGGGTGTTCAGGGCATGTATCAAGAAGTCAAGCAGCGTTAGAGATCATGGTTACTCAACTGTCTAAAAATCATCCTCTAGAAGCCATAAGTAACCAGTCTTAGGTCCTCGTGAATCTTTGAGGTCAACTTCCACCTTGATTGGCAACAGTCAGCATCTTACCCTTTGGAAACTCAGTTCAGATCCACTAAACAAGATGCTGAAGAGAGGATTCGTACAGCCTCTGCCCAGAACATTGTTAATGACTGATGTATGCTAAAGGACAGCAGTGAAGAGTTTGGCACTGGCTGGGATGAGAGAAAACAGCATGTTCCACCAAACGTCCTGGCGATGAGAAGACAGGAAGAGCCCTTGGAGAAAGCCATTAACAAAATTCAGGACTTCATAGGGTTACTCTGAGAACTAGGCCTCTTACCTGCTTCTCTCCACTCTCTCTAGAAGGTGCCTTGAGCTGTTCACTTAATTTGAAGCTGAGTCTCATGGCTAGCAAATTCAATAACTGTCCGTACTCCTTCCTGCCAAGCCTCCAATTAAATGATTAGGCTGTGTTCAGTATTACTTAGCTAGGAATCTACAGCGGATTGATCATCCAGAGGAATAAAACCAAGTATTTCAATGCTGTTTCACTTACCCTTTGCTTTTATATACAGCACAATTTTCATATTCCTTTTTGTATTTCTGGTACTTCAGCTCCTTGTCTCTCTACGTTTTCTCTCAGGTATTTACTGCAGGGGCCGAGGATGATAGCGCAGTTCTAAACAAGTGTACCATCCTCCAGATTCTAATCAGACACAGACACGCAGGTATCCCAAGATGCCTGACTCTCCCTTCATTTAAAACATGTCCATCAAGACCTGATAGTTCATTCAGGAATCCATGAGTGGAAAGAACGTAGCTTTGCTCGACCCCGCCCCCCACCATATCTGAATTCCTAGGACACTAAAGAGACTGTGAAATTCATCTCCTCCCACACATTAGCTGATTTCATAGCAGATCTCTTCATCTGCCAAGCATCATCTGACTCCTGTGCTGAGGCTGCATCCCTCCCCCTCATTCCAACCTATAGGGCTGGGACTGTTTTTCACACATTGTCTGTGTCTCCCTCCTCTAATACAAAGGCGCTGGTAACTGTTACTCACATACATGCAAGGCAGGAGCCCTGAGGGGAAAAAAAACCTGTTGATTCCTGGAAGTATAACTGTGTTAGTTAGACATGCCTAAAAAGGGGGTAATAGAAAGAGATCGTTTATTTATATTAGGAATCATAGGAAATGAAGCCAGTTCTACCCTTTTTTTTTTTTTAAATTTGAAGCTCAGGATGGCTTCATGTCATCAAGGTTAGCTTTGAACTCTTGATCCTCCTGCCCCATCTCTGGAGTAGTGGGATTACAGGAATATGACACCATGTGGGGTTCAGTTCTATTTCTAGACCATGGTCTTTTCAAGGCACTAACATCTACGGCAACTTTATCCAGACGAGATACTTTCTGTAAAAGCATCAAGTTAAGTGCATGTTCAAAGCCACTCTACAGATGATGAGCATCACCAAGAAGAAGGCTGAAGGCCTGGGCCAATGAGGCATGCTGGGAAGAAAGAGGGCAGGCCGAGCTCTGGTGAGAAGCTGACTGACTTAAATCTTCCTTCTCCATTGCCTGCTCTTGGCCACTCCTGCTTCCTGGTTCTTGGGACTCTGAGGAAGAAAAGTACATGCCTGATCCGATCTCCTCTTGGGGAATCTCTGTATACTGCAGATTAAGAGGTCTACTAGAAACCAGGAAGTCCCAAATTCACCAGCCAGACAACATCCAAGGAACAGCCAAGGGTCATGACAGAGTCAAAGCCTATTGGCCTCCAGAGGAAAAAAAGGTCTACTTTTGAGACTGTATCATGTGGTTTTCCTGAAAAGAATAGGATCCATGAAGATGCAGTTTTTGTAGGGGTGTTTGTGAAGTCAGGTCACAAGATTCCATAGGGCCTCTAAATGACCATCTTCTGTTTCTGTAGTAGACACTCACTCTACCACGAGTAATCTCTGTGTATACAGAAAAACTAACAATGATCTCTTAAATTGGTATGGACGCATGGTTTACCAAGTCCTTGGTGATTTACCAAACTTTTTTTTTTTTTTGGATAGAGTCTGTGTATGTAGCCCAGGCTGGCCACAAATTGCCATTCTCTTTCTTTAAGCTCCTACATGATGAGATTACAGGCATGTACCCCCACACCTCATCTAGCTAGCACTTTTTCACACAGGAGCTCATGGAATGATCAACACGGTTTGGCCAACTAGATTAATTATTATTTCCAATTTATAGTAAGGCCACAGCATGCGAGACACAGGTTATACACTCAGCCTTACTGGTTCCTTGGGAAACACAGTGGAACATAGGTCATTTGTGTCCTTCTTGCTTTGCTGCTCTAACTCTCACGACAGCCCCTCATTCACCTTTAGACAGGATTGGTGTTGATGGCAGGGAAGACAAAACTTCAGAGGTTGTTACCATGCATGTGAAGTTAAATGTCTTCCTCATGGCCTAGAACACAATATGTCCCCAATCCCATCTCCCATTGGAAAATCCCCAGGCACCATGGTTCAGATTCCCATTAAAAACCAGTGTCTCACTGACGGGAATACAACTGGACCAATGGCCACATTTAAGAGTGGACTCATATGTCACTGAACAAATACCAGGGCATGGTATTAAAAGACAAGTTTTGCTGGAATGTTCACCTAAACCACAAACTAAGGAGGGTTCATTGCACACCCCTGTGGTCTGGCTTTCTTCCCACCCCTATTATCTTCCCTTTCTCCCTACCCTCTTTTTGTAAGATCACATGTATCCCACATTTACATAGCTGAGCATGATTTTGAACATCTGATTCTCCTGTCCTTCCCCACCAATTGCTAGCTGTAGAGGTGTGTACCAGCACAGCCAGTTTGAACAATGCTAGGGCCGTAATTCAGGGTCTTATTTGTCCCAGGCAAGTGCTCTATGACCCGAGCTACATCTCAGCTCTTTGTTCCCACCTACAGCCTTCTTTGATCACACTTTCATTCATGACTGAAAGAAAATTGTATTTACCATGAGTTTTGGGGCCTTCCTAGCAGAGCAGAACACAGGACCCATAGAGCCTTAAGACAAAAGTGTCGGAAGCTCACCTCTGTGACAGAGAGTGCATAGTGGGTAACGGGGATGTATAACTGGTTTGTAGCACACTTTCCACATACAACCAGGCAGGGGTGACGACAGCACTATTAATTTTAAAACAAAACTGACTGTCTTTGAGGAGGCAAACAGCTCCCTGTGAAGGTGGCTAAAAGGCTGAACTATTTAAGTTCTCTGCCCAGGTGTGGGAGATACCAGGCTGGCAGTTGCTAAACCCCAGATTAGCCTTCAGGAGCTGAAGCCCTCCTCCTGTTTTGGCAAAGCAGAATTTTCTGTGAGAGAAGAAGAAAGAGTACTTGAAGAGAATCATTTTGGGAAAGTCCAAAAGGGTCTCTCAGCTACTGAAACAGCTCTTCTTCAACAGACTGGTCCTGGGAGCACTCATATTTTCCCAAGCCAAGTCTCATATCTGAAAGGAGGAAGAAAATATACACCAGGCAAAGATCCACTTTGGGTTTTCTGAAACCTCACTGGTTGGAAGGCACCCCTCTCCTCTCTCTCACACACGCACAACCCAGGAAACAGGGGAGATGTCCTCTTCTCTTAAGAGTATGGCCCCGAGAAATTCTGGGGTTGTCATGGAGCTTGGAAGTGTTGATCCAGATGTGGAGTTCTGGGGGTACAGTTATACTGATGGAAGTGTCATGTCACAGGTAGAAATCTGGGGCTTGCTACAGTCTGCACTAAGCAGTGTGAGTGAAAACATCATTGCCAAGATGCCCAAGCCGAGGCCCACCTTCACAGGGCCATATTGTGGAGCTTAGTGTACAGGCTGGCCTGTGGGCATGTCTATGGGGATTATCTGGATTGCTTACATTGAACTGGGAAGACCTGCCCACTATGGGTGGCAGCATTCCCTGGGCAGAAGATTCCAGAGTGTATAGGAGTGTGAACTGAGCTGAGCACTGGCATGCTTGCACTAATTCATGGTTCTTGTCTCTCTTGCCACTGTGACTTCCCTGCCATGACAGTTTATGACCTGGCATTTTGAGCTGGGGCACACACGCTTTCTCCCCTATGTTGGTTTGGTTTGAGCATTTTATGACAGAAATAGGTCTGGATTTCTATATGCCCTGAGGCCATACAATAAGGATTTTTTTTTATAAAGCAAATGTAGTTTGGACAAGGAAGAAAGCAAAGACAAAGAGGGACATTTCTTACTTGTAAAGTTTACTTATGTACTGCTATGTATTTGACTTATTGAGTACAGGCAATTTTTATTCCAGTAATTATCATCTTGATCTTATGCCTTATACAAATCCATATACCTGTGTGCCGGGTTCTCTAGCAGAAAGGGCGGGGTTGGGGGGCAGAGCCGGACCTGCCGGACATTCCCTGGGACTGAGTGGGATGGTGAGCAGGGGCTTCCATTCCCATCAGCTCTGGACCACACTGACCTGCCAGGAATACTCTCTGCTAAGCAACTGCATGACCCGTCAACCACTCCCTGCAAATCCTGTGCCGGTTTAGTTAGCAGGTGGCATCGGGGATGGCTCAGAACCTAGCCCGTGCAAGTCAGTCTAAGTGAGACCTACCCTTATATATGAATTCAGTAACTCCCCCAGCATTGCCCTTCCCTCCTTTATTGCCATTCAGCCACCAGCCATTCTGTGAAGAATTACTCTTTACCATCTGTCTCCCCCAAGATTATGAGATCTGAGAGGGGACGGTCTGTTTTGTTCTCAGCATTATCTTTGGCTCTTCGAACAGTGTGTGGCATCAGGCGGAGGTTCTGGCTAAGCCAGCGCACTCCCACCCCAGCAAGGACAGCTCCATTCTTCTCTGATCAGGCTCTCGGTGTTATAATCTGCTGGCAGGTTTCCATTCTGCATGTGCACCTAGCGGCACAGCCTTGAGTGGCATTGCGTTCCCACTCAGAGCACAGGAAGTCGAGGGAGAATAAAGAGGAAGATGTCCAGGTGAAACACAGTTCCTTTTCACACAGCTCTTCTTCTAAGGGGAAGAAGAGAACTTATTCTGAGCCAAAAATAGGAATGGCCGTGGCTGAGGAACACGGGCTCAGGTTGCCCTGCACGATATGATCTACTAGGAAATAGGTGGGTGGACATTTTACAGTCAGAGAACAAAAGGGAACTATGGATTAGTCAACGGATTTGACAAATACATTGGTGGACACTCCTGGGAGTGGGTTACAGCAAAGTGGGGGAGGGGCTGTAGCTGTCAGATGCTATATGATAGCATCCTTAGCCCCGTGGTTGGTGAAAGTTAGTGGGTCTTCTTTTTTTTTTAATTTATTTATTTTTCATTGATTTTATTGAGCTATGTTAGTGGTTTTTCAAGTTAAGACACTAACGATTTTCCTTGACAGAAGGATGTTAGATCAGATCAGTGGCTATTAAGAAGACTAAAAATAACACAAAATAATTTTAGCTCTGGATCTGCAATGTTTCGCCTCTCCAGAATCACCAAGGCTAACCAATCAACTTTCTAGTGGGGTCTTATCTTAGGTTTGGGCTTCTCAGGAAATTTCAGTTGACAGGTGTTACCAGGGATCACGGGTAGGGTAAAATGATGGAGGGTAGGAAGACAACAAAGAGGAGAAAAACCGGAAGGAAGAAGCATGAATTTTAACACTTTCAAGGTCTTAGAAAACACCCTCAAATATCCTTCAATTGACTCCTTGTAATTATCACCAGTTGACCTGGTTCAATGTTGAAATCCCCATAACAGAAAAGTTAGAATACAAGATGCCCTATCTATACAGGGTTTTTTTTGTCTTAGTTTTCTTCTTACATCTGAGAGTCTTTGACAAAACCTGAAATTCTATGAAGATAATGAAATACATTATCTTTTCAGCACTTAAATACTTTCTGGCACTTTTCCAAGTACCATCTCCTCACCGCATTTCCTGGGGGCTTGATAGGAAGGCCCCAACGGCTCACCGCTCTTTCCTACTCCAAGCCCCCAGGACCACAGCCAGAGCCATTTTTACCAGAACCCAGGGCATCTCTATGATCTCAGTACATCATCTATTACAGTCATAGTAAAACCTAAAATCCCAGGACTTTATCCAAAATTCTTCCTTCCCACTTCATTTCTGACCACCGACCTGCCTTAACTACTCTGGTAACTACTTCAGGGCAGCAGGGGCCCCAGCCTGGGACTCCTGGTGATGGTGCAGGGTCTCACACTTTCTGGTATTATAAAGGTATTATAGGTATTATAAAAAAAGGCATTTGTGTCCTTCTCTTTAGCTATCTGACTACCAATTCAAAAGTCCCACTCAAAATACGAACTTCCCAGGAGGTTCACGAGGAGAAAGGAAAAAGCTGACGCCTGGGGCCAGTCAGGAAGAGCTGTCACACGCACAGTTCTGATGATTACCTTGCAGGACACGCTGGAGCAGAGAAGTGTCAAAAGTGGGTGAGACCGCTGCTTGACCAGCACTGCACAGTCACACAAACCTCCTGCCTTCTACTAAGAAGTAAATGCCATGTCAGGGTCCCAAAGATAGACTTAGGGACGGGGATGGCTGGAACTGCTTCCTCCTTTCTCCTCGTGAGCACCTGAGCTCAGTTTGTTTCTTTGCTTTTCATTATTACCTGGCTTTTCACTTGGCCTGCTCAGGCCGGGGGCCTGACCATCTTTTGGGGTTGCCAGTCCCAGGCTTCGCCACTAACAAACTCTGATAACACTGGGGATCCTCAAGGAAGAAAGCATGGTGCTCCTGGAAGAACATCCCCTTCTTCATGTCTGGTCCTCACTATTTCTTCATTCCCTCTCCCATGTAAACCTGGCTGCAGTATGGTCCCCTGGGTTTCAGATGACATGGGACCCAGTTTAACACCAGCCTTCCTCTTGGGGACCTCTTCACCCTGGTGTCTGAAGTAGGCCAAAGATCACTCCTGCAGGGACCTTGTGACACAAAATGAAAACCAGGTGGACCAGTGGCTCAAGAGTAGGACACACTGGGTAACATCACTAGTACTAACTACAATGGCCACCGATGTCACTGCGTTCTCTCTCCAGGCCTCAGAGTGGCCACAGCAGACACCCTGGTTACAAATGATCAATGTGGGCTTATAGAAGGCTCTGACACTCCCCTGGCAGGCACCACACTGCGGATAAGAGCTCAGACTTGCTTGCTGCAAAGACCCAGCTCCTTGCTCATGCCTAGGTGTGATGGCAGCCAGGGGAGACACATCTCAGATAGATCCCACCTCTATGTAGTGAGCACCAGCTTCCAAAGAGTCACCATGATGAACTCCTGACCCCAACTTCAGGAGCTGAAGGGCTCATGAGCAGAGCAACCCAGCAGCCACTTGGCCCTGTATTTGGATTTGCAAGAAGTGTTACTGTCAGATGGGTGGCTTCAACCAAACAAAACAGGCTCCTGTCCTGCTGTGCACTGAACAACTTCTAAAAGGTTAGCATAATTAACACTCTCCTTTCACGGCGTGCTTTTCAAATTCTCTTTATACTGCTATTATTTCTCCACTGAGTCATCTCTGGAAGAAGAAGAAAACTTCCTGGTGTTCAGCTTCTTCAATTTTTTTTTTCCTCTTTCGAGGCTCCATCCTTTGTCTTTCCCCTGGGGTCCCGGCACCTCTAAATAAAGCACAGAGGGCATCCAGAATGCACACAGAACAAGTCTTTAACTGCTGGGGCATTCCTGATAAGGGGCCTCCTCCCCTCTCTCCCTCCCAGCAGCAGGTGTGACCCTACTCGGACACCATGTTGCCTCAGTAGCTGATTCAGCTGCTGTTATATTGATGCAAGCCTCTGGGTTTCCAAGTCAGACTGTGTGCTGGCTCGTTTTATGTCAACTTTACACATGTTAGAGCTATCTGAGAGGAGGGACCCTCAATAGAAAAAAAAATGCCTTCACGGGATGGGCTTGTAGTGTATTTTCTTAATTCATTGTTGATGTGGGAGGGTCCAGCCCATTGTGGGCGGTGCTCCCCTTGAGCTGGTTGGTGGCCCTGGGTGTTGTAAGAAAGCAGGCTGAGGGAGCCATGAGGAGCAAGCAAGCCAGCAAACAGCACTCCTCCATGGCCTCTGCACCAGCTCCTGCCTCCAGGTTCCTGTCCTGCTTGAGTTCCTGCCTTGGCTTCCTTCGATGATGAACGACAATGAACTACATGCAGAAGCATAGGACAAACTAAACCCTGTCCTCTCTACATACCTTTTGGCTATGATGTTCATCACAGCGACAGCAACCCTAACTAAGACAGGGTACCACAGGTTTCTTGGTATCTGTTTCCAAGTCGCTGAGGACTGAGCCAAGAGGGCTTACAGTTTCTATGGAAGCATGCGGACGCACAGCAAGTGCCCCATCCTTAGCATGCAAGCATTGCAGGTAGCAAGGGCTGTTGTTTGGATTTCAGAGGACGTGGGTTCCAGGCTCCTGCCACGGTGGCAGTGACTATAGGGATAACGTTCATAGCATCCCTTTCCAAGTCTGTAAATCAAAGGTCTAAGGAAAGGCATACCCTGAGGACTCCATTTAGGTAGTGTCCACGTCACCACACAGGTGCACTCAATTTATACTGGGGACTGCGGCCGATTGGGATTCTGCCCTGAGGCGCCACTTGACAGCTTCCTGGCAAATCCCAGAGTCATTTCTCTCATCTCATAACTTATGTCACAAGTTCTATAGAAAGTAAGAAACTGTCCACTCCTGCAGGATGAGAAATCCACAGAAGACAACATGGGGAAGGGCAGGGAGCGAGAAAGAGAGAGATGGGGATAGAGAAAGAGAGAGAAAAAGAGGAAAGGAGAAGAGAGGGAAGAGAGAGGGAAGAAAGAGAGAGGGAAGGGGAGGAGGGGGCGGGAAAGAGAGGAGTGAGAAAAGAGGAGGGAAGGAGGGAGAAAAAGAGAGAGATTCAGCTCTTTCTAATACATAGCTTTTGAAAAACCAACTAACCCTTTGGGGCATTCTGTGAAATAAAATACACAGAAAGACTCAACAGGAGGAGAGCATTCAATTATTCAAAGGCACATCATTAAAGCAAACTGTGCCACGCTGGTGGGGCCCAGGCAGCGACTGTGTTCAAGGCAAATACTCAATTCCCCTGAGACCTTTGTTACTGATGGTTACAAAAACATAGCCTAGAATATTGTATTAGTGTCATAATGGCCTAATGACTGGGCAGGCAGGCTGCAAATTCTCAGCTGTTCCGAGGCAAGGGACCTGTGGTCTTCTGAGGCTCACAGATTCCTCAACCTGAGCCAAGAAGGGGCTGGATTGAATTATAGGTCTGTTAGCTTTTGTCACAGGAAATAGAAGAAATTCTATTAAAATACAGGACGGCAAGAGCACACACCTCAGCTCCAAGGGACACCCAGCTCCTTGGGTCAGAGATCACTCACTTTTCCTCCCAATGAAATCCCAGAAAAGAACTCATTTACACAGGGTCAGCTCGGCTCAAAAACCTATGTGTGTTTTCTGAGGGGCAGGTGGCACACAGACAAAAATGTACTTTATCCTTTTATTATGAGAAAACAGATAATACCTGTTTTCTTTCTTAAGTGTTCAAATTGTCTACAGAGAGTATGTGTTCTTTTATGAGAAACCATAAACAGTTTTCCAAAACAAACCATCTCCAAGGCCCGCACCTGAGCAGTGACTACGCTTTGGTGGGGGAAGGGGCACAAAGTGGAGTTTATATATTGCCATCCTCCAGGCCTGGGAACGCTCCCAGCCTTGGTTCAATGCAAATGTCTTTAAGCTCCAGGGCAAAAGGGCTCATGGCCACCTCAGCACGGGGTCTGGCTGGTGGAAGGCATGAACAATCCCTGGGGTCCCTCCCCACATCGCCAGTGACAAATTCTAAATTTGGCATCCGCTGGAAGCAAACAGGTTCCTTTTCCTTCTCCCCAGAGTCCCAGACCTGGCCCAGAACTGAGACAGGCTGTGATTTTCAAAGAAACGCTTTCCTTCGGAAAAATTCTCTCCTGCCTTTAGCAGAACCTTCCCAGAAGACCGCACCCACCTACTTGTTTAAGCGATTACTTGGCACCAGGATGCAATTTAATTAAAGATTTTACTTAAATGTGTGCCCTCTGGGGCTAGGAGGAAACAAGAGTATTTTTCTAGTCAACTGGCAGCATGGGGTAGTGGGTGGCTGGACCATGGTATCAGGCTTTTTATTATGTACACACACACACACACACACTTCTGAAACAAGACTCTCAAGACCTCTAGGTTGATGTACCAGCTAAAAACTTTCAAAATTCCCAGAGCTTATGAAATTCTTGGGAATGCCAAACTTCTGGGATTTGCTACTTGGCTTCAGAAGGTGTGAGAAAGTGCCAAAAACAGGATCTGCCTGAAAGAAACAAGAAGCAGGGATTTCATTGTATCAGCGTGAAACACAATCTACTTTTTTTTTCTGTTCCCCCTGCTTAGTCTAGGGAAAAACTGCCTTCTCTTTATGCTGCTTGAATATTACACTGAGTTTAATATCCCGATAGTTTTCCTTCTTGGCTAGGGTGACTGCCAGTTTTGTAGACTGGTAATTCATGTCATTTCTTGGTTCCTTTATCTCTATTTTATTAAAAAATGTGTCTCCAGTGTATAGAGCATTCTCTGGTGCTGCCAGCCGTCACTATAGATTTTCTGAATGAATGCACCTGCTGAGTGGAGCGCAAGGGAGCTCTGTGTGTGTTTTTATGTGTATGTGTGAGTGTGCATGTGTGTGTGCATGTGTGTATGTATGTGTGTGTATGTATGT
>JABTXL010000003.1:5659175-5690422 GCA_025134845.1 Neodon shergylaensis | reverse complement strand
TGTGTGTGTGTGTGCATGTGTAGATGTGTCCTTTGCGCCTGGGGCCAGCAAAGTGTCTAGGCTCCATGAGTGCACCCATGGTTTTACAGACCTGAACTCTGGTAAAGATGTAGCTATGTCTTGGCTGGTGGAGTTAAGGGAATCAGTGACATCACCAAGAGACATCTAGACATTCCTGACCAATCACGACCTGTCATGGAACTACAAGTGCCATTCTCCAAGGCTTCCTACAGGAATCTGCTCTTCATATCCTTCCCAGTGCGTGGCGTTCAGTTCAAACTGCAGCAGGTCAGTAATATGGATGGGCCTGCTGCCCACCACTAATGTTCAAGACAGAAATCCTCAACCATGGGGTTTGTGGACATTGAGAGGAACATATACCAGGAAAACTGGTGTGAGTTCTGAACCACGCACGCACACTGTCACAAACTGCATGAGAGCCTTTCTCGCTCACACCTGTGCCCTACAAAAACTAGAACTCAATACAACGCCGCAGAGATACACACTCGGTAAGAGCATTCCTGGTCTCTGCCCAGGAATGCGGCAAATGGGCTATTTTATGCCATCCTGGGCAGATTCTGTTCTCCTCACCTGTTTTAATAGATCAGGCGAAGCAGTGAAGTACGTGTGTCTTACGTTAAAATGTTGGCTACCACAAAGCAAAGAGAAAGGACCATGCATGCATTCCTTGCACACCAGTGCAGCCCAATAGTTGGTATGGCAAAGGCACATCACTCTACTACCTGTGACCCTGGAAGACAGTCTGGGGTCACGGTCAAGACCATAAGTAACGGAGACAGAAAACCTAGATGAGAACCTTACAGGACTGTTGTTGGCCCTGTGGCCTTGGCCAAGTCGGTTACTCTGAGTTTTAGGTTGCTCATTAGCGATACACGAAACAGTGATGCTATACTTTCTTCATATGGTTGGGTAGAGGATCGCATGGGAGAAGGTGGGGAGGGGCTTGCTCTGTCTCCAACCACACACCATTCACCTCACGGTAAATGCGAGCAATGCGCTGCAGGTTAGCAATGTAAGGAAGCGGGCTCTGCATCTTCAGGAATCACGCAACAGCTCTCTGCTTGACATAACAGCAGCCATATCAAAATGATAAGGCGGTTTGCCTTGGCTTGTTTTCAGAGTGTTCATGACAGCTCCCCGTAATCTTCTATCCACACTCACCATCTACTTCAGAACGCCCCTCTAGACAAACAGGGTGGAGGATGCTCCCCGGCTCATTCTTGCTCTGCCATGGTCTACATTTTCGGAACCCATCTTTGCTTGCTTATTAACAACCATGAAAATTGCACCTATCTCTTTTGTGCATTTCTCGTGCTGTTGCTTGTGACTTCAAAATGTTTTTATGGGAATCAAGTCGTATCATCACACACACACACACACACACACACACACACACACACACACACACACCATATCACGTTTAAATCATGCTAAATAGATCTATAGCCTCAAGCATTTACCCTTTCTTCAAACTTCATTTTAGTAGCTTCTTGAAGTGTCCAGCCCATTATCACACTTACTACCTCTGATCTACAGAATTTCTTACTCTTCCTAACTATAACTTAGTACCCGCTGGCTACTTCCCCCCTACTTGACAATCTGCTTCTGGCAGCTACCACTATCCTGTCAATTACTATGAGATCAAAAGTTTTATACCCAATATAATAGAGCCAGGACATACCTGTACTTTTGTGCCCACTTACTTCATTCTTCTGATGGCTTCAGAGTATTGCAGACTCAATGATTTTGTTTACATTCATTAACCATTTATGATACTTACTACCCTTTCACTGACTGGTTATTGTGCACGCTGCTGTAGTGAAGACTTTTGGAGTGCAGCGTGTATGGGCACGAACATGACAAACACGTGCCTGCCTTCCCTTTCCTTCCCTCCACTCAGCAGATAAGAAGGCCAAGGGTCTTATCTGTCGCCAGGCCTCTGAGATCAATCAAAATGACTCTAGCTGCACTTTATCTCGCCAGCTCTCTTGAGGTCAGTGCCTTAAAGAGTCATTGAGTGTAGATCTACAATTCCATGCCTGAACTCTGTCTCCTGATGGGATGCTGACTTATCCTATATCTATACCCAGTGACTGGTGCTGGACCCTGGTTTGTCCAGTGCCTGTGTCTGGGGACACATAGGAGACATTGGACATCCATAGGACAAAAAACAATGCAGCCAGGCAGGCCCTCTATTGCACACTGAGCAGAGCTGCCGGGGAAGCAGTGATATGTGTGTAACGGACGAAGGCACAGGGATTTGTAAACAGCCAGTGCCAATCACGGATCACCCCAGCTCAATAAAACGTCTTTATGGGGTAATTAGCAGTTCATAAAATCTGTTGAGTCACTTGCAAAGCTCTGCAGCCCTCCTTCAGTGCTCTTGCTGCCAGTGGGCCCCGGGGAGGCATTAGCTTTCACTATGATGAATCGCAAGCCGTCCACAAGGTAGACAGCAGCTGCTCACGCACAGGACAGTACACAAAACGTCTCTCTGTTTCTGCTGACTGCAAAGGCAGTATTCCTCTGGGTTGGCTGAGTAGTTGGCTATGGGCAGAGTCGGGGAAGGAGGAACTGATCGCGTCCCCATCTTCAGGCTCCAGAGTCTCATCTTACTAACAGGTGGAACACTGTGGATCACTCTTTGCAGAACTAGAAAGCAATCGTGTGAGCTGCCTGCTCCTAGCGCCTAGCACAGCTCCAACCCTCTGGTGGCTCCTACCTATATGTCCACTAGCCATGATGCTGCTGTTGGCAAGTTAGCATCTGTCGAGCACTCCAGCCAACACCCCCATTCCTCACTGGAACCCTACAGTGGATCATCTACAGCCTTCAAATGGGAACCCAAGATTTAGGAAGGATAAACTGGGTTTACCTTCGAGCTAGTACCCCTAAGTGCTTCCTGAATTTAAACACATGTGGCTGGTGAAAACCACTATTCTCAAAGTACAGAAGACTAAAATATCAAAGCAGAAAACAAATATTCCTTATAAGTTAAAGAGATGAAAAGAAAAAAAATACTTCTACCCAGTGGCTCTGAGGAGGTGACAATAATCCTCCTGCAGAAGTGCGTGAGGACATGCCACTGGGGAGACGGAGGTTGCTTGGGTTGGGTGAGTGGGTTAGAAGATGCGTGGGTGGGCAGGTGCATGGTTAGAGTACATAGATGGACAGGTGAGATAATAGAGGGGTGGATGAGTGAGAGGATGCATGTACGGGCAGATGAATGGACAGGTGTAAGTGTGGATACGTGAGATGGACAGATGAAGGGATGCAAAGACTGTATAGATGGGTGGATGGGAGAATAGATAAACATAGGAGTGGAATGAGAAGGCCTCTGTGTTTGTGGGTTTCCTGAATACTTCCTGGGGTCACTGTACTTAGTCTAATCCTTTATTTACTTGTTGCCTCTCCAGTGAGACCTTTCATTCATCTCTTACTGTTAAAGAAAGTTATTTCTTCCCTACTCTGTAGCCGTGACCACTATTTTTGCTTTAACTAGAGCATTTATTACTGCTTGATACTTAATTTTAAAACGTATTTATATTTATTTTAGGGGTATTAGGGACACATACACACACACACACACTGGTGGAACTAGGGTCAAAGACAGTTGTGAGCCACCCTCTAGGTGTTGAAATTGAGCGTCTGGAAGAGCAGCCAGTGCTCTTAACCTCTGAGCCGTCTCCTCAACCCCTACTTGGTACTTTTCTATGTTTGTAATTTTCTCTCTCTCTTACGTTAAAGTGCAAGCAGCACGAGGATTTTAAACTAGACTGGCCATGGTTATCCCTAAGACTGAGAAAATTAGCTCAGAGTGGGCACAAAGATCCCTTAAAAGATACACGGGTTAGCCGAAGAATAGAGGCATATACATTGCATGTCACATAGCAACATACATTAACACATGGCATACCATCTCCTCTTAAATACATATTCTGGATTTCTAAAAACAAAAATAGGGTCAGAACTGGTGATAAAATAAAGATGGATATATATTTCAATGCAGCTCCCACTGAACCTGCAGCACGCTGGCAGGATAGGAAGAATCCAACTCATGCACCCGCAGTTTCTAGGTGACAAACGGCCATCAGGACATGAACAGAGAAAGAGACTCTGCTCAAGCAATCACTGAGAACAATGACCCATGATGTTTACAAACTGCAAAGTCCCATTAGTTTTCTTTTTCTTCATTCATGGTTTTACATTAATCAGGGACTGCTGTGTCAGAGTTGTATAGCATGATGGGCCCCCAATAACAAAGGGACAACTTAAACCCAAGGGCTGACTAGGCCCAGTTGTGGGGTCCCCAAGGTGGAAGAACTGGAGACAGGCTTCCAGACCTAGTCACTCCAGTTGGCTCTGGATAGCATGCTTGCATCTACAGAAGACAAATCTACTCTGCCACCAAAAATAACTGTGGATCAAACAATGTGACAGAATATGTAATTCAGGACGTTATGGGATGAAGTATTGTTGCCCATGTTGATATGAGGTAGAAACAGGTCTCCGCTGAGGGAAGATGGGTAGAAGTGGAGTCAGCCAAGCTCTCATGCCCCTCACTGCTCTGGCTACTAGCAGGCTTCCTCTTTGTAGGAAGAAGCAAGTGGTCCATGAAGTGAGGCTATCCCTTTCAGCAGGCCATCCATCCACCATCATGTCAGGTACCGACAAGACAGTATAGCATAGGAGTCAATAGTCTTCACTGTGTTACAACAAAGGAAAATACCATCCAAGCCCCTTTCAAGGAGAGAGAATTCTGAGGGTGAGAGCCAAGGGCATCAGTGAGAACAGGTGCAGGAGTTAATGTTTCCGCCAAATCAACTTCTGTGCAGAATGAGAATATTCTAACAGACACTTAGTCCCTCCTCATTGCTCTCGAAGCCCTGAAACAATGGTCCCCAGGACACTGGAATTCCCTGATCATCTCACACTCAGAGAAGGGACCACCGAAGCTTAGTGACAGCTAGAGATGGGACTTGCCTCCTGGAAGAGAGTCTATACACTTCTGACAACTGGTCAGGGTCACCTTGCAGGAGAGACGTGAGCCCAGATCATGATGCTGAGGGTGACTGCACGGACTGGGGCTGCATAGTTCCACACACCTCCAGCCTTCCATTCAAACTCAAGCCTCAGGTCAGGACCTGACAGTAGGTTAGGGAGTGTGGGTTCCCTAGACTTCTTTAAGTCTCTCCTCAAGGGGGCCACGTTGAGTTAAGTTTTCTTTTTCTGCTTTTCACTATGTTTCTCTTTAGCTGGCTTTCCTGAAACTGGGGGCAGGTCCTAATTTGTGGGGGCTGCCAGGGTTCGGGCTCTGACCCTAACGATTCTGTCAGGTAATGGTCTGACCTCAGCATACGCAAATTCTCACTCTCATAGACTCCACTTCTACGGCACAAATGACACGCGGTGAGCAATGCCACCGTCACCGAGCTGATGCATCAGCTGCCAGCTCTCACACGCAGCCACCGTAAGGAGCAAGAGCATCTTCTCTGGATGCATGCACCTGTCTTGTTAATGACGCAATGCTCCCCATTAAGATGCACAGTTCACAGTGGCAGCTCGCTTCAGTTAGAGCATTCTAAAATTAGCCTCCTGGGAAAAAAAAAAACACACACACCAAACCAAACATCCCCACTTGTGGTTTGCTCCGGGTCTCGCGCCGACGAAGGAGACAGCGGCAGTAGCATCCCAGGCTGCAGTCATGCCTTTGCAACCTCAGTCCCCAGGCCCACACTGCATCTGACAGGCACAGCGGTACAGCGATCTGTTTGTAAGCTTGGCGAGACCTCACCCCTGTGTCCATGCAGTCAGGTGGAGCCCGTAGGGTGACCCTGGATGACCCCTCCTGGTGGCCTGAGTCACAGCGGTCCTCTTCCTGTTTCAGGCCTCCAGCCTTTCCCATCTAAGCTTCGAGGGGGAGTAAATGAACCCCAGCTGGGAAATTCAGAACTGGCATTTCCTACAAAAGGAAAGCAGTTGTGACACAAGATGACTGGCCACTGGCAGCTGCTGCTAATGCAGAGAGCAAGTCCCCTGGGGGGCATGTGCAAGGACCAAGCAAGGGAGATGAGGAGGCACTGCATTCTAGAAGGAACCAGGCTGGCGTATGACAAACTGAGGCAGATGCAGCCCAGGCCACCGCTCTAAGTCACCACCAGGGACCCTGGTTGGGCCACTAAGATGTTGCAGACAGTGGATGAAAAATAATAGCAGTGAGCCCTCATCTGGGATCTCTAGGTGATGTAGCCAAGGACACACAGTTACTTACTAGCAAAGCAGTTAAGAATCCAACAGGTCCCTGACACCTACCTCTGGCTTCATGTTTGTCTTCTTACGTCTATGCCATGGCACTACAGAGGTCACAACCAAGTCCCATCCTACGTCATCACCTGTTTCATGTTGCCTCGCTTTGGAATCTCAAGCGCCTGCATCTCCGATCTGATTCTGATCACCCTGTGCCACCATCTGCTTCACTCCTTCCGGAAGTTCTCCTCCCTGTCTCCAGATAGCTCATTGCTGGGAGTCTCCCTGCCCAGGCCATCAGCTTCCTGTGTGCCCATCCTGGCACTTCTGTGTAAACGTGACACTCTGGGCTAGTTTGTTGCATAAAAACCTGTCCACATTCTCCCATCTGCCTGTGGGGTGTGCCTGCATCGAGAGGATAGTCACACACTGGTGGTTTCCCCTTCCTTTCTTCTCTGAGCACCCAGGAAAACCCGTATCTGTCAGACCAGTATCTGTCCTCCCAGCCCCCATGTCCAAGATGACTTAGTACAAGGGCTCCTTTCCTACAGTCTGGACTCTTAAGTGGTCGCTACTCCTTCCACTTTCTTCTCTCACCTTGAATTTGAGAAGGGGAATGTAACCGACTCCCTAAGCATACATACCTCCCTTATCTTCCAAAGCAAGCTTCATATTCTTGTTTCTCTTCTGGCTAGCCAGTTCCACATACCTCATTCCAGAGGAGTACATGATGGCCTCGCCACAGAGAAGTCAGAACTCACCCAATGCCCACTGCACTCTTTTGCCACACAGATGACTTTGACTACCACTGCCCAGTCTTCCATCTGCTATGTCTGCTTAGACATGGAACCATATCAGAAGGCCACAGACTCGGGGGAGATTACACATGGAACACTGGAACTTCCTCCATTAGGGGAACTCGGTCTTCATAGCCAGATTGGCTCCCCCCACATTAGCTACGGGCCTGATCCTCCATCTTTCTCTTTTTCTTCCACTCATTAATTAACGTTGCTGAATTCCCAGAATGCCCGGTGCCTGAAAACCCCCAGTCTTATTTCCCCATGAAGGAGCAATGTCGTGAAAGCTCCCATTTTCCTTTCTGCCTCTCCCCCCACAGCCTGGCACACTTGAAACTCAGCAATTTGAATTAATGTGGTTTCTGGAGGGAAGTAACGTAGTGAGCACACATTGGAAAGGACAAGGTGGGTTTTCTGTGGCAGAAGGCAGGGGGGTAGGTCTGCATTCTCTCTTTGCTCTCTAGCCCCGAGGCCCCTTTCTTAGCTCCTGGCACACTGCTGCTACCAGGCCTGGCTGGTTTCCCACGTTTACAGAGCCCAGGGCAAGCGTAGTTCAGTGCTCATAATAGCAATAAATTATGACTATAATTTAAAGTGCGGGCCGGTGAAGAAACACCGATCGCATACCATTCTTGGGCTAGTAACCCTCCCAAGGGGGCTGGTTCTCCTCCCAGCTCTTGCTTTATTCTACCTTTGTTTCAGCTTCCTGACTAGGTACTTGGTTTCCACTCCTGCTACATTAAAAAGAGGCAGCAGGTGGTCAGTCGCCCACGGCAGCTCAGTGAACTGTGGAGACCTAGTGAGTAGCCTGGACTGGCTTCTTATTTTCCTTCGAGGAGGCGGAACAACAACAAAAAACAGGAATTAATTTTTTTTTTTTTGCACGTATTTCTCTTCTGCCGGGGTTTGGAAAGATGAGATTATATGAAAGCTTCAGGCTGGAACAGGGACAGCGAGGCTCCTTGGCTTCACCTGTTAGAAACAAGGTTGTGCTGCACTCGTGTAAAGAGGATGCGGAGAAGAAGCGACCAGACAAAGGAGCAGTATAGCTCACAGCTGAAATACACCCCAAAACCCCAGTCGGGGTACACAGTGGCCGGTTGGTGAAGCTATTTTGGAAGACTGTGAACTTTTGGAGGCAGGGCCTAGTTGCAGATTGTGGGTGACTAGAAGGGGCCTCTGGAGGTTCTACCTGGTCCTTCGTTTCTACCACTCTGTCTGTCTTCTGGTCGCCTAGGCTATGAAGAGTCTCCATACACACGAGTAGAGATACGGTTCCCTGACTTCCCTGGCTGAAACTCTCTGAAATCATAAAGCCAAAATAAGTCTCTCTCCCTTAATGTTGTTCCTGCCAGATATTTTGGTTATAGCAACACACACACAAAAGAAACAAACAAAAAATCAATACGAGGAAGTCATCTGTTTTGGTAAATATGTACCTAAAAATGTTCATCCTTTTGTATACAGTACCCCCTCGGATCACTGACAGTTCTCTGTAACCTGTTAGGACAGCACTGATCTATTGTCTAAGTGAGAAACTAGGATCCACAGAGGCTTCCTGTATTGTTCAATGCCACAGAGTTATACAGGGCAGGCCCCTTTCCCCCAGTAGTACCTCTTGAAGAAAGCACCCTTGCTCTCCTTCAGACCTCATAACTTTATGAAGGAGCTCGATCATAGCTGGGTTTCAACAAAGTAATGAAGTTTGATTGCGACTTATTTTCTATATAGTTAAAAACTGACCTTTTTCTACTATCTTAATAATGTCTCTCCTAGGCTGATGAGTATAATCCAGCTCAGGGGGGAGCTGTGCATGTCTCAGTGATGAGGAGTTCCCTATGGAAGGTTCCTTGGGGAAATCAGAGCACAGTGACAAAGCACATTTTGTCTCTCATCACGTCAGCATCTCTCCCCTCACGGGCGACAAGGTCTGACGCCAGATCACTAGAACAGATACATTGCCTGGCCCAGATTACAGGCCATCTCCTGCAGAATATGAGAGCAAAAGGTATATAGTCTTCAGCAGGAGTTGTGTCTACATGACTCAATGCAATCTAGAGGGTCCGTGAGCCTCTACATTACTGTGTGTGAAACGGGGTTGCCACCACCAGCCACTCAGAGCATGGATACATTCAAGGAAACTAAGTGTAAAATTGACTCTGCTCTATGCCAAGAACAACTCTCCGTCTTGTTCCATTGCACAATGGCTACTGTATCCCCTGGCTTCAGGGCTTGTGATATAATGTCCCACCCACCTATCCACTTCCTTCCTTTCTTCTCCAGTCAGGCTAAGGCCCAAACTCCTTTCTCTCGAAGCCATATTACCAGGGCTTCCAGGCCACAGGCTATTTTCTTGGAGGGCGAGAGGAAGCAGGGTTTGCAGTAGAAGCTCTACAGAAACTCTGAGGGACAAACTGCAACTAACTGCACTTGAACTTCTACACTCGACAGATGACGTTATCTTTCTCATAAATGACTCAGGAATTATTCAGCCACTTCTCTGTGATATGTTGGGCACTCTCTCTAGCATCCTGGACACTCTGTGAGGACTCAGGGACTAGAGCACCGTCTTTACCGGCTGCCTGAGCTGGGGAGAAGTATTTAAACTAGAGAGAAAAATCAAACCTCTATGTGGCATTTCACTACACCAATGTACTCTCCATGGGAAACCATTTCTGGAGGCACCGAGGCCAAAGCTTGCCCTGGGCACAGATTTTTGTCAGTGTTTTACATTATGTGATAGCAGGAATGAAACATGTCGTCCTTTGGTTTTGAGGTGATTGCAGGAAATGACCTTAGGGACCTTTGTTTCCGCTGTGCTGGATCCATTGTAAGGACACTATGACCCAAGGAGGGTGAAGCCTTCTTTTTTGGTACCCAAACTGACATCTCTGAGTGAGATGTCTATACCAGGAGTGAGCTGCTCCAATCTCAAAGGTGTGCATCTGTGAAAACACAGCAGCATTTGTGCAAGGCAGTAAGGGCCAGCACTGGTACCAGGTACACAATGTACCTGCAACCGATGACACTTGCTCTTACAGAACACCCGTCCTGAGTAGCAGGGAGTTGCTGACATTACTGGCCCACATCTGCAGGGCTCTGCCTTCTGCCTCTTTCTCTCCTTCCTGCAGCCTGTGT
Organism: Neodon shergylaensis; assembly: GCA_025134845.1. Taxonomy (NCBI): domain Eukaryota; kingdom Metazoa; phylum Chordata; class Mammalia; order Rodentia; family Cricetidae; genus Neodon; species Neodon shergylaensis. The sequence continues at coordinate 5,680,220 of JABTXL010000003.1, read as the reverse complement.
GCTACCTCCCTCCACTCCACCCCAAGGCTTCAGTCCTCACCCCAGTACTGATGAATCTCTGACTCTTATCTCAGCTGTAACAGGCTTTGAGCTTGGGGAAAGCCACCAGGCTGAGCTGAGCTGTTCCAGATAACACAGTAAGCTGAGACTTTTCGTGACGTCCACAACTGTTTGCTTATCCTGGTCACGTCAGTGTGTGATGCTATGACCCACCCTCTACTCAACAATCAGCCCCTGAGCTCAGCCGGCACATCACATAATATTGTAAGAGCTCGAAACACGACTAAGAGCAAAGCCAGCCTCATGTCCCACACAGCTGATGTTCTCATGGTCGAAGGAGACAGACAGTTAAACAATGGCTGAGTTGATGCACCACAGGTGTTAATAAAGAGCAGGGAAGGAATTAGGAAATGGCTGTTGCCAGAGGGCTGGGAGGCAGGAAGTTAATGTACACGGAGGTACGGGAGAGCCTGTCTGATACAGCGGCATATGATAGACAGCAGAGGTAAGTGAGGAAATGAACCGACTGAACATCAGAGGAAGGTGTCCCTGGCAGAAAGAACAAGGGAAGAAACTGAAATGCTACAATGCAGTGCCACACCTGGAACGTTCTAGAAGAACAGGAAGTATAAGGATGCTTTTGCCCAGTGGATATGCATTAGACGGTGGCTGAGATCTGGCTCAAGATGGGCCTCAACTATGTGTTGGGAAGAACTTGGGCATTTTGGGGGGACAGGGATGCTTCCGTCAACCTTCCATCAGTATAACGAAGTTTCTGATGGAGGCCACTTATGATGCAAAGAGACATCCACTTAACTCAGTTGTGGAAGTCTGAAGCTCAGTCTAAGGAGACCTCAGAGGTTTGTCCTTAGAGGAGGGTGGCGGATGGTGGCACATCATAGTCGGAAAACGCTGTAGCACATGGTTCACTTTTGTCAGGATTACTGCAGCTTCTGCGTTATGGGCAGAGTGGTCCAGCTGGCTACTGTGATGAGCACAAAAATGCAGAACATTGGCTTGGAGTGACTGCCTGACAAGGAAGGTGTTGAGGAGGGACATCCCAGATACACTTTCATTGTCACGCTGACTATGTGACAGAGATGGCTGAGGAAATCTCGAGAGCTGCCAGAGACTGCCCAGTGGCTCCCATCCCACCATCTACAACTGCACATGGGACTTAAGGCAAAAAGCGATCATTGATTCGAGAGACCGAAAGAGCCTCCTCTGTGAAAAAATATATTTGTCAGAACATTAGATCATTGCTAACAACAAAGTTCAGGGAGAAACATATAAATAAGATTTATTTTGTAGCCAAGCATGTGTAAAGTATTCTAACTGCACTTAAACCCCTTCATCAAATCCTATTCATGACAGCTGTCCACTTATTACAAAGAGATGCACAAAGATTTATGATTGTATGATGGAGGAAGGTCATTGGCTAATAAAGAAACTGCCTTGGCCCATTTGATAGGCCAGCCTTTAGGTGGGTGGAGTAAACAGAACAGAATGCTGGGAGGAAGAGGAAGTGAGCTCAGATGCCTTAGCTCTGCTCTCTGAGGCAGATGCGATGAAGCTCTGACCCAGGATGGACATAGGCTAGAATCTTCCTGGTAAGCGCACCTCGTGGTGCTATACACATTAATAGAAATGGGCCAAGCAGTGTTTACATGAATACAGTTTGTGTGTTGTTATTTTGGGGCATAAGCTAGCCAGGCGGCTGGGAGCTGGGTGGCAGGAACGCAGCCCGCAGCTCCTTCTACAACTGTAGACCCATAGCAATCAGTACGACACTGACTGATGGTTCCTAATATGCAGGAGACAGTAGTAAGGATCCTGGGAAGATGTGTAAAAGGCTGAGAACACTGGGCTGACTACAGATAAACTGGGTTTTTGGTGTACAAATTCCTCAGTCCTTTCCTATGGTAAGCAGCAGCATCACTCCCCAACAGAGACCTTTATGGAGCCCATACATCTTGTGGCTGGTGTTTTAATGGCCTTTTGTATCTGATTTCTACATCTGTAGTGTCAACCAATCAGACTGAAAAATACTCGAGACCATTTACCTGTACTGAATATGTTCAGATTTTTTTCATGTCATTACTCTCTGAGGGATACAAGTTAGCAATAATGAACAAGGCATTTACATTGCATTAGGTATTAAACGTAATGCAGATGTAATTTGAAGCAGACAAGAGGATCTGTGTAGGTCCTATGCAAACACTACAGCATCATACAGAGGGGTTTAAACATCCTCAGATTAGCATCTGCGTGGGGAATCCCAGAACCCATTTCCCATGGAGATCAAGGGCTGATGCTATTTATGTCATTCATCATTACAGCATTTTGATATAAGCAAGTATTTTCACCCCAGTTTTACAGATTAGAAGCTCAAGGAGTCCAGCACCTTGGGGGTTACACAGATACGTACAACAGAGACACAATAATTGACACAATTCTGCACAGGGCTGACACTGCATATGCAATGCCACGAGCATAGGTACCCTCAGCGTTCTACAAGAGAAGATGTGTTAATTATCCAAGCTTGTTTAATTGAAAGGGAAACACATTGGGGAAAGCCTAATTCAAATAGTACAGAGTATTCAATAAAAACAGAGTCCCCTGTCTACTGTAGGCCACGTGGGAGAGAAAACTGCTTTTTACCAGTTTGGAGAGCAGCTTTACCATGAAACTCTTAATCTACCATGAACGCATCAAGCAAATCAAATTAATTGTTTGGAAAGGCTGAAGTCAGTAAGAAGAGAATTCTCAGAATGACAAGGAGAAAGCAATAGATGTGTGTTCCATGCTAATGGCCTTCCCTGCTAAGGGAGATAAAAAGCACACAGTGCGCCCACATTCTGTTTTCATCACCTGGTCGTTACAGAATTACCAGTGTGGCAGACTAATAAAATGCCCATCCGTTTTTGCAGATAGGTCTTGGGCCCAGGCATCATTCAGAGCAGCCTCAGGGCTAGTTTCTCCCTCCTGGCTTATCTTAGTGATAAGGGCTGTTCTTGGAGTTTTGAGCCTCAGAACAGGGCCCTGGCCTCTTCTCTGGGTCAAGTAACTCCTGGGGCAGGGCAGTGGTAGGTGGGTGCCTTCTCTCTCTGTAGACAAACAGAGATGGAGGCAGAAGAGAAAACCACACATCTGTCTCTTGATTTAAGGAGCTTCTCCTCACTGAGAAAAACACTGTGTCCATGTGTGTAAGAGCTCAATACTGACTCCACAGATCCTTCCCCGGTGTACTTAGGTATTTAGAAGCACACTAAAAGACAAAGCTCTTGGATCCTTCAATTCCAGGATGGTGAAATCTGCATCAAGTAGGCACGTATCTAAGGAGCTAAGATGAAAGAAGCCATTCGGCCTCCTTGAACTTCATTCTTCACAATTCTAACATGCCAGACAATGGGGAAGAATTCACTAACTAAATACCAGGTAACTGGGCAGCGGGGCTACACCAAAAGATCTTTTCTCTACAAGCAGCTACAGGATTCAGCCAAGAACACAGATCCTCTTGTGATAAAAGTATACATGGACTGTTTGTGTCTCTGCAGGGTCTTCATATCATAAAACACATTCCCTGGGGTCATAGCTGAGACGCACAGCAAGCCCAACAGGAAGGCATTGTCCTCACATCAGCCAGTGTCTTCAGTTAGGCTGGAGTGAGAGGTGATTGTATACTCCATCCTGCAGTCCAGCCTGCACAAGGGGCCTCTCAGGCCAGAGAGTTCCTACAGGGTCACTGCAGCGAAAGGGCAGCCATGCCGTAAACATCAACTTTGTGGCATGGGCTGCGTGCCTTTTTCAGGTCCCAAGCCCCACAGTTTGATGTCCTCCTTTGTCAAGGCACATAGAGTGGCTATGGCAAAGACCTACAGAGACAAATCATATCCGGTACCGCCCTTCCTAGTCTGTAAGATCAGTCTACTGCTTATTCAGATAAAATGACTTATAGGGATAAATCATGCTTGGTTTTGATTAGGCATTCATAGTTACATCTTGGTGATGAATGGCTAAAAATGAAGTACGTGAGTGAGCTGAGTAGTAGCTACCAGATGAACCTGACAAGGTGAACGACCACATTAGGGATCAGAGACAATGACAGATGCACTGATACGTCTGGCTCCTGATTACAATCCGCAAAGGGAAATGAAAAACCAACACACAAAGCCCCTTCAGGTACTCCCAGTTCACAGATATCAGAGCATCCCCAGTTGCCACGGCAACACCAGCTGAGCGAGAGATAAATACAACCTCATACACAGGGCCATGGAGACCCACACCCATGCACAAACACGTTCCTTCACAAAGAGACAGATAGACAGGGAATGTTCCTAACAGGCAGATCTCTACATACCTTCTGTGAAGACATCTGAAGGATGCGGGTGGCTGCTGGTCAATGAAGAATTTTAAACACACAGAGAAAAGAATTCAATTACCATTAATAGTGTTCAACCATAAGAGACACTGATGTGAGCAATAGTGACTACTCTTTTTACCAAGATAAAGCCTCCGATTTACTCTCATTTGAACCAACTTCATCCTCCTATGTCTGAGCTTCTAGATGTATGATCTAAACATGGTTTTATATTTGAGTAAATATATATATATACATATTTATTCATGTTGTATATCATATATATTACCATATAATGCTATAGTATAGATGAAAAACTACAAATCATCACAAATATGAGGCCAAACTGGAGTCCTTTAATTTTGATTGGCAACCAAATTCGAAGATGCAGTGTTTCTAAAGGCAAAAGACCATCTTGATCAATATTAGATGAGGGTCAGTGTAACCTTGCAACATCTGTTTTGGCAGAACACAGTAGCTATTTCAGATACAACATGACAATTTTTATCATGTATTCGAGCTTATATTTAGTTTGTACAAACATTAATTACTTTGGTTAATATGTCTGGACAATGGTCAGAGGCATGGGAACCCCCAAATATGTTGCCAAGGTGGATGTAATAGTTGAGGGGTGTAGAGGGCTAAGAAATGTATAAGCAGACACAAAATGGAGATAGGACAAGATGCCATTACCTCATTCACTTCAAAACAAAGCGCCACTTGATGCTTTTCCAAGAGTTACTTAACAGAATTCATCCATAGCTCCTTTCCTGAATCTGTATTAAATAATCCAAACCCATCCGATTCATTTAAAATATTCACAGCACTATTTTATATATAAAACACACGACCCATTTCCTACTTGGTAGGCATTTAGACTGTCTCAACTCTTACAAGGAATGCTATAGTGGATATTACATAAATCTGTCTCTTCAGAGACATACATACTTCTCTCTAAAGTGTATTGACAGAACAACTATTGATTTGTAGTAGAAAATGCCACCTTTGCCAGGCGGTGGTGGAATACGCCTTTAATCCCAGCACTCGGGAGGCAGAGGCAGGCGGATCTTTGTGAGTTCGAGGCCAGCCTGGTCTATAAGAGTTAATTCCAGGACAGGCTCCAAAGCTACAGAGAGACCCTGTCTCAAAAAAAAAAAAACAAAAACCAAAAAAAAGAAAAAGAAAAAGAGAAAGAGAGAAAGAGAAAGAGAAAGAGAGAGAGAGAGAAAGAAAGAAAGGAAGAAAGAAAGAAAGAAAATGCCACCTTTTCTTTAAAGCTGATTTGGCCAGTGTTCATTCTCAGCAACACTGCATAAAATCCCTCAGACCTTGCACTATGGGAACCCCCAGTATCAAGTTCTAACACTGGCAAGCTAAGAGCTGTTCACTGGTGTGTCTTATCACATTGTTTTACATTTATATTTGATGTGTGATGTTTGTGATTGGCCAGTGAACTTGGGCCTCTGCTCATAATAACTGATCATTTCCTGACTCACATTCCCACAATTTTACTTTGTATTCATTTTTTTAAAAAAATGTGTTCATGTTTGTACGTGTGCGTGTGTGCGTGCGTGTGTGTGTGTGTGTGTGTGTAAGCCAGAGGATAACTTTGGGTGTCATCCTCAGAACACTGCCCATAATCTTTGAGACAGGGTCTCTCATTGGCCCAGAGCTCAGTAGTTAGGTTAGATGGGTTTCCCAGTGAGCTCTGGGGATTCTTCTGACTCCACCTTTCTAAGGCTGGGCTTACAAGGTGTGGTCCCACACTTGCGATTTGAACTCATGGGGATTGGACTCATGTCCTCATGCTTGCCATAAGTCTCACACCAGAAGGGACAACCCTAGATTTGAACCCCCCGTCTCCTGATTCTGTGCTGTGCTTTCCACTGTCTACGTGTGCTTCCCCCATATCTCCATATAGAGCCAATGGAGAGTTACCTCTGGCCCCACAAAGCAGACCCCACAGAGTCAGCAAGGCCCCTTTTCTTTCTTTGCTATATTTTTGTCTCCACTCACTTTTTAAATTAGTGGTTGGGACTCTGAACCACCCACTCTGAAGAATGCTATGAAAAATACTATTAAGCACAGGAAATGGTTCATTGTTGTTAGTCCATAACCTAACCGTGAAGGTCAGGGATACTCAGCAGGTAGTTTCTTAGGTAGGAGTGAGTCAGCAGAACAGCCCAGTGGGAGCTCTTCTGCAAATTGTGGTCCTGTAAGCTTGGAGCTGGGCACAGGACCAGAGGACAGACAGTAAGCACACAGAGTCCATGTCTACAGAATGCTGTGTGAAAAAGAGTCATCCAGCCCAGAACAGAGTCTTTGTCAGTGAACAGGAGAGAAGTAGGGGAAGGGAGCAGCGTTGACTCCAAGCAGAGGGCGTCCATACTCCAGTCCATTTAACTTGTAAAACATCCCCAAATGGGAGGTGGTGGTTTTGGTTCCATAGGTGAATGAAGAGACGGTTCAAGAAATGATTTACCCATGACACTTTCAAAGCCTAAACAAGGACCATGCTGGATTCAACACTAGATTTCAATTGTGCCTTTGATACCAACCCTGCACTGTATCAGCACATGATTCTGAAAACAGGCTTCTTAAAGAGAACACACCACAGTTACTGAGAACAACGGGCTTCAGCTGGACTGATGAATTTAGATTTCAACTTAGCTTTATGCAAATTCTGTGAGTCTGGCCTTGCGATGTCAACATTTCCGGGCCTCAGCCTCTAGATAACAAAACAAGAATAACAATTCTCTGGAAGAATCCGAATCAAAGGGTTGCTTTGGGAATTCGTGGATTAGCATCTGCAGAGACCTTAGAACAATCAATGTCACATATTAAGGGGTCTATAACAGTAATCTGATGTATAAGAGATTGCCTGGAAACATGGAGGCTTAAAACACCACAGACACATACAAGTTTTATAAGTCCTGAGCTTGGCTCTAGCTCCTGATCCCCCATGAAGATGCAACGAAGACATCAGCTACACTCAAGTTTATGAAAGAAAGGCTTGACAGGTGCTGGAAGGCTACTTTCAAGATGACTCAGTCACCTTGGCACATTGAGGCTTCCAGCTGGCAAAAAGCCTTGACTTTCGGAACCGTACCATGGCTTGCCCGAGCAGGTAATCCAAGAAACAAAGGTAGAAACCGTGATAGCTTTAGCTTTCAGTCTTGGGTTCACACAGCATCACTTTTGCAGTATCTTACGGTTCACACTGATTAGCCACGGTTTGTTTTGGGAGGAAACCACACAGGGCGTGAAAGAATCTTGCAGGCTGGCTACTGTGGACAAGGCCTGTTAAAGGAAGGAAGTGGATTTTAACTGTGCTTGTGTGCTCCCTGCCTGGCACATCATGAGACCATCGAGAAGCATCCATCGACAGAACAGATGTACGTGTAGACAGGAGGAATGTCCACATCATCCCAGCCAAGTTCCATCTCAGTTCTCCCACATTTTACTGTCTGTTTTCTCAGCCACTTGCGAGGAAGGAAGTATTTGCTTTCAATTTCTACTCTAAGTCATTATCTCTGTGTTTTATTAGTTCTCAAATTTCATTTTGATATAAAGGAGCCTGGAGTGGTAACCTCAGACCAAAAGTGCTATTTAACTTTCTGTTTCACCAAGCATAACAATATAAAATACTTCCTCTGAATTCAAAAGGCTCAAAACAAAGACAGCTGAAATTTTATGACCTGCTTGAAATGTGTGTGCCATGTGCTCATATAGAGAGTAGAATGCATCCCCAAAACAATGGTGGGAAAGTTTCTCCTTGCACAAAGGCAGGCTTTCTGCTTCCTCTTTCTTCTCAAAGCTATACTTAGCAGATAAGACTGAATGAAAACCCTGCAAGACTGTTCACTGAAGCCAGTGAAATACCAAGAAGCTAAGAAAGCACTGCCTGAGGCCTGGGCAGACTACTACCTCAGGATGGGGCCCAGGATGCTCTTCCAAGTTCCCTCATATTCTTCTTCTCAGTAATACCAGAGTTGGCATTTTTCTCAGATAAGGTCCATGACATGAGGCCGTATCACAGCAATGACACCTTAGGATGACCTTTCCAACATCTGCAGCCAGACCTAAGTGACCATATCACTTGCACCTTTGCCTCAACTCACTAGCTGTGAAGCCAGTTGCTCCTAGACAGTGTTGATAGTATGTGCTTCCTGCCACGCTGAAGATGTCACCAATAGAATCTGGATACTCTCCCTGGCTCCTTTTGGTAGCAAATGAGCAGAAGGACCATGGCCCTGGCTTTTCCCAGGCATTGAGAAGGCTAGTGTGGATCATAGAGAATCACACTCAGGTAACCAACAGCTACCAATATATTCCTCATTCCCAGCCAGCAGCTCACGGTTAAACGGCTGCCCGCCTTCTGATGTCTTGAGTTGGAGAGACTTATTTCTCAGAGAAGTAGAGTGAGCGCCATTTCCAGGCCTGAAGAAAGGTAGCAGGAAGATATGTTCCTGGCCTGGGAAAACTTGAGAAGGTAGTTGGGAAGAGAAGCGAGTTTTGAGATGTGATCATCAGCCTGGGAATTATTTTGGAGACTAACAGTCTAAGTGGAGATGTCCTAGTGGCTTGTGGCAATACATCCCTGAATACACAGAGACTAGAGCCAGGAACACTGCCTTGGGGATGCCCAGAGGCAAGAGGAAGAGAGAGGAAATGAACCAGTTCAGGATGCTGAGGATGCGCAGTGAAATCATTGAGAGCAGCTCATAGGTACTCAAGCTTCCCGGGGAAGCAGCCAACAGTAGGTACCAAACCATGCTTCGCTAGACCACCACAATTAGCCCCAGTTCTCCTCAGGCTATGAGGAGAACTCATCTTTAAAGCTATAGCTGGTGCTGCCACAAAGTTTAACCTGCAATTTCACTAAGTGCAAAGGGTTAGCACCCACAATTGCTTCAAAACACTTTCTCCTTCACTTGCACAATACCCCACTATCCAAGGTTTGTCTCCCAATAAAGCAACTGTATTTCTTTCATCTCCAAGCAATGTCCCATTTTTAAAAAATCTATTGTATGTGCACTGTGGATGTGGTAGGCATGGTAATTGTCACTGGAAATACACATCAGAACTGAGGTCACAAACACATACAACATTTTCCATAAATATAAATCTGCAGTAACCCCTGTTGAAGGAAACAAAACAAGTTTTTATTCTTGTAATCATTTTGTCCAACTACAGTGAACACCTTCCAAAGTGCCTCTGTTTGAATAGAAGTGAGGGTTCAGACCAGTTCTGGTCCTCTGATTTATTAGTGCCAGAATATAAAGGTCATTGTAGATATTTATGGATAAGTCTTCTGTGATACTCATTCATGCCCCTGGGTGGGTAGCCGTGAATTGCTTTTCATTAGTAGATAAATAATTCTCCGATTCTCTCCTAAAACAATTACCCTAAGTAGACTGAGATTCGGCTGGTTCCCAGATGCAGAGTAGCAATGTAATAGGAATCTCAGGGCTTCTCATTAGTGCTTCATTTGGACCATGACTCTGCAAGTCTTTTTCAAATATCAGTGATGGGAGCTCTCCACACTCCCTTTATTAACTGTGATTTCACCCTGTTCGCTTTTATCAACTGAGAAATCTGGGATGAAAACCCTACAGTAGCAAATATTTGTTCTGTCTCTGATACATGTGGGTGGGGACTTGTGTTCCAAAATCCAAGGAGCTGTATCTGATGCTCCTGAACTTCCCCCATGACAGGAGAGGGGCAACTAATTACAAATGGGCTATGCCTTGCTGGACCCAGCATAACCTGACTATCAAATTGTCAATGAGATACACCTAATTTATTAACCATCACAGTTCAGGGTATCCACTCTTTCCACCACGATGGGGTGACTGACAGGGAGCTATGGCTCACTACTGCTGCTGCCCAGCACCAAGAGAGGGTACCAGACCACATAGTGCCAGTCTGGGAATGATGAAAGGCAACATTCAAAGTATGAGTCTACCTCACGTGTTTTTGCTTTTGTACTGTTTTGCAACAGAAAGGACCTACGTTGAGCCTTTGTAAATCAGAGTCTAAATCTACATTACAAATGACAACAAAGTGGTAAGTGGCTTCGAGGGAATCTATACAACACATAGAAAGAGTAGGAAGGAGGGTGTAGTATACAGATGAGCAGAGCAGCCTGTTGTAGAGGTGGCAGCTGAGAAGGGTTCTCCAAGAGTCAAACTTCGCAGTGCGGGAGAAGAGGAGTTTGAGCAAGGGCGTGGTGAGATGAGCAGCAATGTGGTGTGTGTAAGAAAACCACCAAGAGTCCCTGTGTCTGCAGAAGACAGGCAGATAAACGAGAGGAGCTGAGTGAGAAGAGCCAGGTTACAGACAGACACATTCCAATATCCCTGGGGGAGACAACAGTGTTTAACTAGGCGGGCACACCAAGGGAAGCTAAAAGGAAGGGTGGAAACGGCCAACAGATGATGTGCTTTTCCCTAATTCTCATTGCACACATGATAAATCAGGTCACATCGTGATCAAGATTGGAACCCTATCTGAATAGGAAGTAAATACAAAATAGACACTTAAAAACAAACTTAGGAAGTAGCATGAAGAAAGTAAGCTATAGGGAAACCTGTATGCGATGGAGTTCCTCATGGAGCACCAAGAGGAAACATGAAGAGCAGCCTGAAGATATCAGAAAGCCCATGTGTCTGTTTTGCTGGTCTTCAGATTGAGAGATGTTCAGACCTTCTGCAGGGAAGACTTAGAGCAGTGTGAAATGCTGGTCCTCACCTCGCAGTTTATAATCACCCAGATCCGGGGTAGGTGGAGCATGCAAATTTGCATTATTCACAAGTTCCCAATCGGTGCTGTTGCTATTGACTCAAGAACTATAGTAAGCTAAGTGTGGAGATGCACATTTTTAATCCCAGCATCCAGGAAGCAGAGGCAGGTGGAGCTCTGTGAGTTTGAAGTCAGCCTGGCCTACACAGTGAGCAAGTTCCAGGATAACTAAGGCTGTTGTTACACAGAGAAACACTGTCTCAAGCCTTCTCAAAGAGAACTATAGTAAAATTGCTGAACTGTACCTTTTTACACACACACACACACTCCAGTCTCATACACTTAATACAAAGATGAACCATAAATCCTACTAACCTAGGCATGAGTTGAGTACAGAAAACAGGGATATGTTGAATATGGAAAAGAGAAGAATTCAAACACCTCACCAATAAATATTGTATTGATCACTTATTAGAATTGTGATATCTTGACTATACCACTAAGATCAATACATCCATTTCTGTCCACTTTAAGGAGGTAGCTAGTGAGCCATGTAGCTCATGTTTTATTTCTTCTGGATAGCACTGGGAAGACAAGTCCGAAGAGGCCATGGTGGAATGGGCAGAAAGGGTCAGGGCTCCCATTGTCATAAAAGTGCACAGGATAAATCCCCACACTTCCTTGTCCTCTTAAGTGTGGAATGTCATGAAGCTTGTGACCTCAAATAGAGGCTCAGTGGCTTGACCAACATCACTCACCCCTTGAACCTTACACTGGGTACCTAGTAGGGGACAAGCAAAAGAGTGGAGTGCCCCTCATTTTACAAAAGTCCCTCCGTGGACTTCATCCTCCCACATTCCTCATTTCGACTTAAAATTCTGTTTTTTTTTTCAACATGGAAGGTAGTTTATATAATCCCTGAATATGATTCCCTTCTCCCCATGCTGGCCTTGTTCCAGCTTCTTGGAAGGCCCCTTCAGGTATATGCAGATTGGGAGCCCAGGGGCTCAAGCTCCATATATTCCTTTATTCTGCCACACATGACTAAGCCAGTTACCATGGCTTAGCTACCAAACAGGCCACTTTCTGTAGGAAAAGTGGGCTCTGGAATTTTCCCTGAACCTTTAGTTGGATCCTAGTAAATATCATTAAGAGGACCACATTCCAAGTGCTCCACCAAGACTTCTAAGCAGCAAGATCAAGACACTGGTTCTTAAACATCCCAAACTGCATACAATGTAGAATAGATACCTTCCATGTAGAACAGATGATGTGGAAGTTCTAGGGTCATGCAAAGAGTACCCAGCAACAGACCAGACACACCACAGTCACGTGTGAAGAAAGGGATGGATCCAACAGATACAGAACAAAGGACATGGCGATGGAGTGTGCACAGAATCACCACCTGTATCCAGTTCAAAACTAGCTCAAAGTTACTAGGTGAGAGTTAATTACTTTGTGGAAAAGGAAGGCAGAAAAGCAGTTGGGGCACCACACCGCTAGTAGCTTTTGGAATGCTCGATTTTCAGGGAAGTTTATCAAGCTGTCCAAGTACCTACAATGCTTTCCTTCCATATGTGTGATATGCTTCAGCTGAACAAAAACTTCCTAGGGCTGGGGAGAAGGCCCAGTAGCTAGGAGTGAAAGCTATAAAGGCTTGAAGACCTGTGTTAGATGCTTCAGTACCCAAGTAAAGCCAGGCATGGCTGTGTATGCTTTTAATCCCAGCATTGGCAGGGGTGTGGGGGTGGCAGAGACAAGGAGGTCACCAGGGATTTGTGGCCTGCCACCCTAGATAAAAGGATGACCTCACAAGACAGAGAGCAATAGAGGAAACAACCCGACATCCTGCAGTAGCCTCTGCATGCGTACACATGGGTGTATATACCCACACACTCACGTACACACAGCATACGCCTACATGCGTGTGCCACACCACTAGGCTATACCCACTCCCACACCCACAGTTCCTAAAATCAATGATTCCTAACAAGAGATGTGTGAAACGAAGACAATAATGCAAACATGATATCAAATAATGGCAAGGTCTCTCATTCTCCTACTAAGCTCATGGGGCAAAGTTAAAGCCTTTTCACTTTGATTCAGTAAAAATGCAAATTATGGAGAAAAAGATTTGAAATATAGATTTATACCCAAGGCCCTTAACAGTAAATGTCAATCTGAATTTATATTTTTGTGTCTTACCAAGTAGCTGTTGGTAGTTTGAAGCCACCAGGGCTAGATGGACAATTTAAAATACGTTTATTTTATGGTTAATCTCCTCTTTTTGTATGTATGTTGGATGATTTTATAATATGCCTTGTATATTAACAGAGAATACATTGTAAGTATAAAGTACAAGTATTACTGGTGCTTATCAAGATTCCCATGGCTGGAGTTTAAGCAAAAACTCTTATCTCGCAGCATGGATATAAATATACCATCTTATCTCTGAGGGAAGGGGCTTCAGGGTATTGCAGTTCTGTAGACATTCCCTGCTTTTAGAATATTGGTAAGTCTCCAATAAGAAAGATACTAGCATCATGTGGGAAATCTTTAGATTTTCAGTTTTTCTTTACTTGTGAAAACATGGCTGAAGGAGGATGTTAAATTTAACTCCATCTTCCTTTGAAGCTGAAGAAATAGTCTGGAGACAGGATTTCTGTCACAGCCCTGAGTTCCCACTGTGGCATCTTGATAAAGATCAACAAAGGGGACCCACCAACTCACAACTCAGCCAGACAAGCAATTAACGAGGAAGGCACAAACCAAACTCCCCTTTTCAATGGGAGGGATGGAGCGTACGTCTGACCCCATGACCCTGTCTGGATAAATAGAACCTTGTTTGGTCTGGAGCTGGTTGGAGTGCAACAGCTGAACTGGAAAGGTTGTGACCAGCAAACACAACCACTCTTACAAGCACCTGTTTTCCTCTTTTGTGTATGTGTGATATGCGTGTATGCTGTGTGCATGCGTGTGTTGCGTGCGTGCATGTGTGTTGTATGTGTCTGTGTGTTGTATGTATCTGTGTGAGTGTGGTGCCTATGTGTGACATGCATATGGAAGCCAGTGTGTGCGTGTGTTTATGTGTGTGTGTGTGTGTGTGTGTGTGTGTGTGAGCATGAGCATGGTGCCTATGTGTGGCATGCTTATAGAAGCCAGAGGACTATCTCAGCTGTCTGCCCTCAGGTGCCATCCATCCTGAGTTTTGAGACATGGTCTCTCACTGGGCAGGAGCTCACTGTTAGGCTAGGCTCCAGGCCTGCGGATCCACTGCCTCCACCTGACCAACACTGGCACTCCCCACCACTTTCGCTTTTTAACCTAGGCCCTTGTTCCCCTGCTTGAAGGTGAACACTTTACCTATGATTTATCTCCCTAGCCCCTGCTCCTGTTTGATTGATCAGCCTTGTTTCCACAGACAGGCTCATGTGTACAATCCACGGCAGAGCCTTCTGGACCGATGAGAGAGAGGCAATGGTTCCCAAAAGTGGCTGGTTGAGTATTGTGTAAGTGAACATATGAAGTCAGAGCTGTGTATACACATCCGTGAAATTCAAACTTCCTGCACCCTGGTTTTTTTTTTTTTTCCATCATGGCCAATTGCTCATTGGTTATTGCTTTCTTAAAATTAAAACATAATTGCATCGTTTCCTTCTATCCCCTTTCTTTCTCTTCAGCTCCTCCCATGTCTCCAATCCCTACTACCTCTCAAATCCCTGCCCCTCTCTTCTTTACTTATTACACACACACACGCACGCACACACACGCGCGCACAGCGTACATACACACATGTTGCTTGCATGGACATGACTTCAGGGTTGCTCAGCTGGTATTAGGTAATCAATTAGGGAGGCCTTCACTGGGAGAAGACACCCCACTTTCAGGATCCCTTAGTTGCCTGTGGTTCTTTGTCTAGGGGTGGGATCCCAAGAGACCCCCTTCTACATTAGGGTGTCCAGAAGATTTGAAATGTTCCCTTCACTGGGTTCCAGTTCCTACAGCTTCCTAGGCCAAGGCGAAGCAAAGGCCTCTTTTATTGCCTCCAGAAGGATATATGTTATCTGTAAAAGAGAGCTGGATATGGGGAAAATGCAGCCTTGGGCTTTCCTTCCAATGGGAAGTTCTCAGTCTATCCAATAAAACCTGTTAAAGGTGAAGTTGGAATTGAAGAGAGGCTTTCTAGGCCAGCTTAGGTAGGCCGCTCTTTTATTGGGCCAAACAAGGTACAAAGATGAAAGATGTGGCGGCCAGGCTCTCCTCTCGGCAGAAGCCCTAGGGAAGTTTTCTACAAAAGAAAGTGCTCCCGAGCCAGGACTTAGGGCTGAACTTGAAGAAGAATGCAGAAGAGGCGCGCTAGGACTTGTTAACTAAAATTCTCAGCTGGGACGGCCAGAAAAATGAGGGTTCTACAGACATGGAATCAGGTGTCATAAAGTAGGCAAAGAATAGATGCTCATCATGACCTGGAGCTCATAGTTACAGATCACTACAGCCTGGTCAAAAGGTCAACGTCCCTGTACAGTAGCCCTTATTAAAACCTCTTCTGACAACTCCCTTGTTCATTTTCAATGGAAGCAAGGTCACAAGGTCAGGGAAGCAAAAGAGAGAATAGTTAGTTTGGAGTGGGCCCAGCTTCTTGCTGTGGCTAGTGTACTCCCAAGAAAGGGATGCCTACCTGCAAGGGAATAGACACCCTAGTTCTTAGGCATCTATTCAGGGTCCAGAGCAGGTAAGCTGTTCCTAGAAGATTTGTGTCCTTTATTGGGTATAGCATGGAGATCTGGTTATATTAATCCAGCAAAAAAAAAAAAAAGATAAAACACGCTACCCTCTTAATATCATGATACACCATCTAGGGGCTGGTAGCTAACACTCCAACTTCCTGCCAGCTGCCTGTACATGGCATACAAACAACCTTTGCCATCTACAACTCCAGGAAACCGATATTCCTCCCTGATTAAGGATAGTGGGTGTCAAATTGTTTTCTCAGACATACTATGCAGGGACAGGGGCAGAGGGAGCCAAGAACGTGGAATCCCACACTCATCACCCACGTCACCACCTCTTCCAGCTTGTCTCTGCTGTTTTCCATTTTGGATCTCTATCTAAGTCTTTGTCTGAACCAAGGAGTCTCCAGTGAAAGAAGAAATTGTGTGTGAAAACCACAGCTGTAAGGAGGATTGATATTAGGAACACTTATATGGACGTCCATGGGGATCTTAAAGAAATTGTCGAGTTATCTTGCCCACGGCAGTATCTCAGTGGGCCTCCCAAAGGCGGAGGCCAGACAGTGAACTTGCTACTTCCGTAAGCACTCCTGTGGCATCAAGGTCCAAAAGTTGAAGGCCTTGCTGGGGTTGCTGGGTTGCTAAAACGTAGTGTAAAACAAGAAGCGACCTTGTAGGTTTCTGTATAAAGAATGTGTGGGGGCTGTGACCTGGAGGTGGCCCCTCCCTGGCCCCTAGCCGTGATATCAGCCACAGCTTAGCTTGCTGGTGGTAGCGGGGCCACACCTCGCATGCCACACACTTTGTCACTGTGTGACTACCCCTCCCTTGTTGATGTGTGTGACTTCACTGGGTTGTGCGGAACGCAGAGGAAGTCACAATGCGGCTGTGACCCTTAGTACTAGATGGCCCTAATTAGATGATAAATTCTATGACTACCGTCCACACAAACTGGCTCTTGTAGGACCTACAGAATGTCCACAGGGAGGAGTCGTTCTATAAGGTGGAAAACCCCAGACAAAAATCCCAGGAGGCATGAGAGCAAAGGGATTTGATAAACATGTCCAGGAGGAGTCGGGTTTGACTGAAGCCCACAACGAAGGTATCTGCAAGGACAGACAGGAGAAACATGCATGAACTTTAATGGGCCTGGTCCTGAGTTTGAACTCCTGTTTCCTTGCTGTCCAGGGAGCCTGCTGAGACAGAAACGGTGTATTCAGCAGTGGTATGTAGCCAAAAGAAAGGCAGAGGGATGGGCGAGTTGAGCTACAGGAGAAAAGAGGGCCTGACTACTGGGACGGGAACCCTGGAATCCTGGAGGCCAGACATTTGAGCCATCTTGCCCCAGCCCCCTAACTTACATGGCTGCCTGTCATTGTCAGAAATGTGGCTCTTTCTCCCTCTGGGACAAGCCACCACTTCCTGGACCTACACTGGCTTCGGGGGCTATTTTTGGTTATCCCAGGCCAGTGCCAGAGAAGAAGGCACAGCTGCAAGGCACTCCCCACTTCAGTAGGATTTGTTGTTCCCAAAGGGCTGTGCCCTTTTTCTGCACATGACTGATGGTTACCTGGACACAAGGGCAAGGGAAGCTGAAATTGCCAGGGACCCTGTCTTTCCCGGCTCTGGGAAAAGTAAAGAAATGTGCCTTGGGTCAGTTTGTATGGAAACAAACAAGCATTGGTGTCTAGGCTTTGTTTGTGGGGTGAGGACCAGAGTGCTGGGGGCACAAGCAAATGCAAATTCAGTCTGGCCTGCACCTAGCAATACAAGCCAGTCAAGGTTCACCTTCCTACAGAAACAAAGGACACCTGGTCCAGGAGTCATGATCAGAAGTATCCCCATTCCAAACAGGAACGGAGAAACTCAGGGACACTGACTTCCACCCTACACAGTTCCCTCTCATACACCCATCCACCCTCTCCTGCTCAAAGTCCTTCCAAACTCCCAGTTCTCCCAGCCCCCAAGCTCCTGCCTGTGAGATACATCCTCTGAACTGGGGCCACCAGTGACAAATCACTCACCCACTGGCAGAACTACTGGTCTTTGGCTTCTCTGTGGCCAAAGTGAATGTCTAAGGAACAGAAGGGCAGACAAGTGAATCAAAGTACACACGAGCAGTGTAGCCTCGCCCAACCCCTCCTAAGAACTGCGCAGGGAACCATAGCCCTGTGAGAGCAGCCAAGGCTGAGGGGCCAGACCAGAAAAGCCACCACTGGGTAAAATGGGAGTCAGTTCAGTTGAAAGACACGGGCAGGCCAGCCTCTCATATGGATTTCCTTTCCGAGTGAGTCTCTATTGCCATCCTGGGGCATGACAAACGAGTTTATTCCCCCAGCACAATAAGTCTTGAGTTTGCTTCCTCTGTGCCAGCAGAAGCTGGTAGAACACTCAGTGGCAGAGGTTTGGCAGGCCATTATCACCGGCGCTGTCAGGTATGGGTAGAGCCGATGAACGCCACAACCCTCACCAGTGCTTTGCCGCTTAGGAAATTAGTCACAGCGAAGATGAAAATGACAGTGTTCTCACTTAATTAGTACACACTGCGTAAGAGACACTGTGCTAAGCATTGGCGGTCCTCACTTTGCACAGTGACAGCAGGACGGGAAGGTAGATGTCATATCGCATTGTGTTTAGAGGTGTTCCTCAAGGCCTCACAGTTACCGTGACTGAACAGTGATGGAAATGCTGGGAGCTGACCTGTTTCCTGGAGGACCATTTCTTCTGGGAATGGTCTGAATGGGCACACTCTTTCGAGGAAATGGCAGAAAGTGGAATTCACCCAGGGGGAGGGTCGACCAGCCACTGGGCACTCTGCTGGCTGATGTGCATGGGGACACTCGCCTCGATCCTGCAGACCAAGCACCCCAAGCTCAGGGTTTGAAGTGAGCAGTGATAACTAGTTCAAGAGCAGAAAATGGAGGACGGAAAGCCAATCTCAGTAACTGAGGAAAGCACACACACTGAGATGGGGTTGTAGCCCAAGTGTTGCAGCAAACCAGACACTGGGCAGTTTTGTTTGATGTTTGATTTTTCTGCAAAGGGCTAGAGAGTCAATGGGACTTGGTCCATGGGCTAAGCTCATATTCTGATGACCATAAGCTAGCTGATGAGGACATTTTTGAAGGGTTTATTCAATGAAACTCCTGTTCTTTTCAAATTTTATTCTTTGACATGTATTTATTTATGAGGGTAGGCATGTAAGTATATGGAAGTCAGGACAACTCATGGGAGTTGAGTTGCTCCTTCTACTAAGTGGGGGCTGGTAGTTCAACTCAAGTCTTCAGCCTGGCAACAGGGGCTTTTACACGCTGAGCCCATTTTCTGGTCCCAAAGCCTCTGGCTCTTTGTCTGTTTGTTTTGTTTGGGATACATTTATTTATACATGCATGGGTGTTTTCCCTGCTTGTATGTCATGCACCATGTGCCAACAGTGCCCATAGAGGTCAGACGAAACACTGGATCCTCTGGAAGTGGAGTTTTAGGCACTTTGGGGAGCTTCTGTGTGGGTGCTGGTAATCAAACCTGGGTCCCTGAAGAAGCAGCCAGTGCTCTTGATGGCTAAGCTGTCTCTCTGGCCTCCAAGCTTTTGGAAAATTAGCTTTCATGTATGAACTCATTCTTAACTCCTTTGTCTTGGTTGACTTTGGTTCTGTTATTTTTTTTCCTTGTCTTTTGGAAATAGGACCTTACACTGTAGCCCAGAGTGAGCTGAAACTCACAGCATAGTCCAGACTGGCCTTGACCCCTCCATAATTCTCCTGCCTCAGCTGGGTTACAGCCATGAGCCACCACCTTGGGCTCTCATTCATAACTTCTGAGAGCTCCTTTTGTGCTACGGACCTCCACCCACCCAGCATATTCTGTCAAAAGGCAGAAGTGGGTCATGATGAACATCAACGCCAGTGGGGAATCGCTAAGGTGCACACCACTTCTATAGTGAGAGCAATAAGGAACAGCATTCCCACCGAAGGAGAAACACATTCTGGGTAACACATCCATACCCTGATCTCTAAATCCGTAACAGAGCCCAAGCGGACACTGTTGTCCAAATCCCTTGCTTCCCTCTACAGCAGGGACCAGGCCTTAGGCCACTAGATGCTTTGGATATGCAAGACAGTCAGAGTCTCTATTTAAGAGACACGTGCTAAGAGACCAAGGCTTTCATTCCAAAAGGCCTCCCACTCATCAACAGGGAGATTTTTCCCTTCTGTATGTGTGCCAGACATTGACACCCAGGCCATAGGCACTAAAGAACAAAGGAGTTTTTCGCTCACGGAAGCAAGAGCTAAGTTACTGGAACTGTGGAAACAATTACTGGATTAGGACAGATGCAGCTTTATAAGCAGCAGTGGAGGACAGGGTTGGCAGGACTGTCATTTTCAGTAAGTAAAACCACTTGGGAAACGGATTTATGGGTAAACTTTTGACTGACAGCTTGCTGGCAGATGTGTTTCCTTGGCTGGCAAGAAGTCTGAGAGAATTCCCCAGGAACGGGTGACAGAAAAAAAATGGTAAGGAGCACAAGGTTGTGTGCTTTGGAGATGACCTTGCTTGGTATCTGATTGAAGAATTGATGTTTTGATCACCGATGTGTTATATTATAGTAAGGGCTTGCTGGGTGCCACTAGGTGCCTCACTTTTCAGAGGGTTTAGGGAAACAGCAGTGACCAAGATAAAAAAGGCAAATGCTCTCGTCTCTAAAGAGTTCACTGAGATCAGTGTCAACTTCTGTCATTAAAAAATAAAGTCCTTACACTAACGCTTAATTGGAGACGATCTACACGCCCACCTACACACCCACCCTTGCTCACTGCAGGGTCTTCGCATTCCATGTTACTAAGGTACATTCTCCACATTTTTTTCTTCCTAATAATTCTCAATTTACTGAGAAAACAAGCTTTTTTTTGGACTGCCAAGAGATGCCACCTGTAAGTT
Organism: Neodon shergylaensis; assembly: GCA_025134845.1. Taxonomy (NCBI): domain Eukaryota; kingdom Metazoa; phylum Chordata; class Mammalia; order Rodentia; family Cricetidae; genus Neodon; species Neodon shergylaensis. Next base: position 5,659,448 of record JABTXL010000003.1, on the reverse strand, counting down.
ACTCCATCAAAGAATGCACCATGATTGCATCAAATAACTTCTTCACTTCTTTTAATTAAGCACTGGGCATGGCCAGGGGTCATCGGTTGGGGTCACCACCATGCAGATGGACCTTGTTGCCGATCAACAGTAAGGTGACAATCAGGAATTGTTTAACTTCCAGGACACTAAAGGCAGTTCTACCTGTCCATCTATCAGCTCATCCATCCATCCATCCATCCATCAGCCCATCCATCCATCCATCCATCCATCCATCCATCCATCCATCCATCC
>JABTXL010000003.1:5634014-5659165 GCA_025134845.1 Neodon shergylaensis | reverse complement strand
TCCATCCATCCATCCATCCATCCATCCATCCATCCATCCATCCATCCCCCCATCCATCTTCTATCAGCTCTTTCACTGTTTTCTTTCTTTACATGTGATAGTGGTGCGGTATGCATGTGTGTGGGACATATGTTCAAGTATGTAAGTGACTGCACGTGTTTATGTGCAGGTACCTATTCACATGTATGTGCATGCGTGTGAAGGCCCATGGCTGATACTGGGAACCTTCCTTGATTGTCCTTCCACCTTATCAGAAAGACTGGGCCTCTTCATCAAAACCAATTCGACCCCATATGGCCAGTCTCACTTGCTCAGGGGAATCTGCTGTCTCTACCTTTTGCGGCTGGAATTACAGCAGGATGTTACGCACATGGCATTGATGTGGGGATCCAACGCCAGTCCTCATTCTTGCACACCACGTAGTTTAACCACTGACCTCTAGTTTCCCATCCCTCATATTCTAACTGTTATCAAACACACATAAAACTTGTCACGTGGTTTGTTTATGTATACGATGCCGAACAACTATGACCATTATCAACAGTTTCAAAACCTTAATAAGAATGCCCCAAATCTATTAGGCAGTCACTCCCACACCCATCTCTCCTAGGCCCTGGCAACCTTACCAACCTGCATTCTCTGTCTATGGAGTTGCCTATCCGGCCACTTTCTAAAACTAGTATCACACAGTATATGGCTCTTGAGGCTGGCTTCATTCACTTGGTATATGTTTTTAAGGTACACCCATGTTGCAGCCACTATCAGCGATTCATTCTTTTTGTATGGCTTATAATATGCCGTAGTGAGGGTATAATACATCATGCTTATTCTCTCATCCAGCGATGGACTTTTGATCCCTTTTTACCCTTTGAATGATATGAAGAGCTCTTCTATGAATGCTCATATTAACATTTGGCTTGAACACCTATTTTTAGTACTTTGAAGAACATATCAATTAATTGATCCTGTCTGGGAGGGTGGTGGGTTCCTGAATCCAGGCTTTTATAAATCTACTACTGAGCCCCACTTTTAACCCCATGATTTCTTTACAGTCATTTTAAAACTTCTGTTGTATATCAGACATATGGCTTATAGGAGATGAGAGAGGGTGGTATTAGAAAAGTAATTAAACATGGTTTGTGCCCCCCAAGAGCTGAAGTTGTATAAAGTAGAAACACTAGTAAAACACTAGCCACAGGGTGCCACTGACAGGTAGGGCACTGCATACCTCCCAGGTGACAGGAGCTTTTGTTCTCCCTCATCTAATTCTTACAAGAAACCTTTGAGGAAGATATTTCTAACATCATCTTTGGGAACAGAGTATTAAGGCCATATGTGGAAAAGGGGAATTGATCTGTGTTTGAGAGTGGGACCACAGAAGAGTCCTCAGAAAAGGCCAGGCAGAAGCAAGAAGTAAACAGAGATACCTAGAGGTAAAGGCATGGAAGAAAGCATTCTGAAGGAGAGTGAAGAGAAGGGCCTGAAAGAAAAGACCCTTGAGGTATGTCCAAGAAAAGAGGGCCCAGAGAATGACTCAAAGAGGGCTTGAAAGACATTGAGGAAAAGACAAGTCAACAACACCAAGGGCAGGGATGTCTAGGTGAGCACTGGCAAGTTGGTCTATTGGGGCTAAGGAGCAAAGCTATAGGAGATGGCAGCCCTCTGCTGGGATGCTACACCAGCAGGCATGCACTGAGGCGAGGCTGGGAGCAAATAGGCAAAGCTCCAGGGGCAGAGGAAACAGATTATTTTTCAAGGAATCAAACTAGAAAGGTAAAGGGAGGGAAGGGGCAGGGGTAAGAGAGAGAGTTTCTGCCAGGTGGTGGTGGCGCACACCTTTAATTCCAGCCCTTGGGAGGCAGAGGCAGGCGGATCTCTGTGAGTTCAATGCCAGCCTGGTCTACAGAGCTAGTTCCAAGACAACTAGAGCTACACAGAGAAGCCCCCCCCCCACAGACACACACAGACACACACACACACACACACACACAGAGAGAGAGAGAGAGAGAGAGAGAGAGAGAGAGAGAGAGAGAGAGAGGTAGTTTTTGGTTGGCAAATTCTTTTTTATTTGTTTGGGTTTTTTTGAGACAAAGGTTTTTTTTTTATGTAGCCTTGGCTGTCCTAGAACTAGCTCCGCAGACCAGACTGGCCTCAAACTCAAAGAGATCTGCCTCCCAAGTGCTTGTATTAAAGGCATGAACCACCACCCCCAGGCTCTGATTGAGCAGGAGAAAAGCAAAGACTCTAGGGAAAGAGGAGAAAGGGATAAAAGATAGATTATGGGAGTTAAGTCTGGCAGAACACTGAGTTCCTGCAAAAATGAGCCAACCACAGAGAGATATGCTCTCACACCTAGACGTCCTTGGGGTCAAAGAAGTAGGCCAGGGGATAAGGAGCCTCCCTTCAGGGAATCCCAGGGCAGGCTGACCTGAGGATACTCACTGCCTCATCCCACCAAGAGACAACAATTAGATAATTACAAGAAGCAGTGACCTGGGGCAAAGATGTTTTCTCCAGGGGCAATTGATTACTGAGCTATGAAGAAACACCAACATTTTCTGGGTTCTTTAGAGTCCGAGAAAATGTATCTCTCAAATATGTCAACTGGGAAATTTTTCCAATCCATATGCCCATGCCCACTCCCTGATAGCCTAAATCAAGACATCCATCATGGGAAAGTCCCAATATGCTAGCATAGGCATAACTGGAATTATGAACAGAACGAAGGGTTAGTGAGATGGCTCCCTGAGTAAAGGTGCTTGCTGCCAAGCCTGACAGCCTGAGTTAAATTCTGGCACCCACACGGCGGAAGGAGAGAACTAACTTCTGAGGGTTGTCGTCTGACTTCCGCACTCACATCACGGCACACAGACATATGTAAACCTCCATATAACGTGCACACAATGTGCACATGCACACACGCATGCACGTGCGTACACACACACACACACATACACACACACATTAAATCTAATAAAAGACCTGAACACAAATGGCCATTTTGAGTTGGCCTCCTTACTACATTACTATAGTCTACAAATTAATAGGAACACCAAGAAGTTAAGAAGAAATATTCATGGAAAAATAATTATGCAATAAATTACTCAGTCTGTTTGGAACCACAGACTCTGCAGCTTCAGAAGATACTAATAACTAGAAATTGGCAGGAACAAAAAGGGGAATATATATTGATTTTCTTGCTGCTCCTCTCTTTTCTGGAATGCCAATGATTAGAGGCATGGCGGGGGGGGGGGGAAGCAGATGTTGAGGTGGAAAAGGTGAGCTATGAGTGAAGGAAACGGAGCCATGTGACTCCCCAGAGGTAAGGACACATATGCCAAGCACAGTGCTGGGTCCCAGAAGCCGAGACACAGTTCCAAGTTTCCCAGGAAGGGGCTTTGTTGCTACTAAAACCCCTGGCATGGAAGCTGATGGCGACTGAACTCCTAGGCTCAAGGAGACCCAGGTGCTTTAATGAACAGTGCACACACCCAAATATATACGGTGACAGCTGGCTCACTGTGAGGCTAATCCTGAAATAGCATCCCCTGTCTGTCCCCTCTGTTTACCACGACTTCCTGTGGCCTCTGACCTGTGTTCAGGGAGCCAAGGGCAGAGGACACTACCTGTGTGAGGCACAGCTGGCTTATGACAGAGGGGTGGTGTGGAAGGCAGGCTGTGCACCATGCTGGTTCCCAGCAATGGTGTTGGAACACAAATTTAAAAGCGTGTCCACCTGTCAGTCAGCTGCATCCTAGCTGGCTGCCAGTCCATAATCTCAGACCCAGAATAGGGCACTCTCTTCTAAGCACCGCCCCCCCCACTGACTTAAATGGGAACAGAGGCCAGCACTGGCTAACGCCGTATTTACTATGCTCCAGGCTCCGTTCCAGGCACTCTTTGCACAAAATCATCTCATCTCATAAACCATCTAGAATGCAGAGCCTTGTATTATTCCCTTCTCAAATGGAAAAAGTGCAAAACAGAGAAATGAAGGGAATTGTCTCAGACTGCATAACAAAGGGCTGGAGAAGTTAGGGTGGGAACTCAGGCTTCAGGGCCAGAGGCAGACCCAAAGCCAAGGCTTGGGCCAGGGACCTCTATCAGAGTGCCCAGCAGAGGCCTCAAACTCACACTGTACCATGCAAGCTATCCCTTGTCTTGTGGGTCTTCACAGAAAGCTCTGAGCCATCAGCTTGGCCTCTCTGGCTCACAGACATTGTCACTCATTGCTCTTACCATCTACCTGTGCCTGCTGTCCTGCCAGGACTCAACTCCCAGAGAGATTGCATCTTGTTTAGTATGGAAAGCTTGCAAGAAAAAAAAATCAGCCTGTAGCCGGGAGTGATGACAGGCCAGAGGAAACACCTTTGCTGAAGTTTCTAGATAGACTGTGGAATTTTCCAGCACAGGAAATGTAACCGGAACCCACAGGGAAAGCATTATTCATGGCTGTCACGACACTCACCCATCCCTTGGCCTGTCCACAGGCACCCAGGGCTGTGACCCCAGAAGGCCGACAGACAGACTTCCTTCAAGAAGCCCCTTAATCAATCAGGGATTCTCAGCTCAGGAATTACTGATGTCATGGGTCTAATGACTCTCTGTGTCCTGGATGATGTAGGATGCTAACGCACACTCCAGACCGCTAAGCATCAGATCCTAGTAGCAATGCTCTCACTTTCCAGCTACACTGTGACAAGCAGCCCCAAAGGATCTGGACATGGCCACATGTCCTCTGAGATACAAAGTCACTTGGTCAGAATCACTGGCTCGAGGAATGCCATGCCTAACTCCCAGCTTCCCCATCCTCAATAGTGACATTGCTTTAGACCAGTGGTTCTCAACCTGTGGGTCTCGACCCTCCTTTGGGGTCATATATTGACTATCCTTCATATCAGATATTTACATGACAATTCATAACAATAAGCAAAAATTACAGTTATGAAATAGCAATGAAACTAATTTTATGGTCACGAGGGTCACCATAACATGAGGAACCATATTAAAGGGTTTCAGCATTAGGAAGATTAGGAGAACCATTACTTTAGACACTTAGGGAAAACCCCATTTCTGATGTTTGATCTTTCTTTTTCTTCAGTGTGATGGTTAGCATCTGCTACCACCTTGGAAGGATGTAGAATAACCTAGGAGGCAGCTCTCTTGAGTATGTCTGGTGGGGGTTCTAGGTGGGGTTGATTGACATGGAAGAACCCACCCTATATGAGTAGCAGTATCCATGGGCTGAGGTCCTGAATGAGCACATGAGCTGAGATCATCACTCATCCCTCTGCTTCCTTCCTGGGACTGGCTGCCCTGAGTTCCTGCTGCCTTCCCCACCACGACACACTGCACCCACAATCTGTGAGCCAAAATAAGCCCTTTCTTCCTTAAGCTGCTTCTGTGAAGTGTTTTGTCTAGCAACAAGAATATCAACAAATACACCTAGAAAGCCAGTACTGAAGATAATTGCCTTTTTTGTTAACGCATGAGTGAGTCTATAGTCTAATCTCAATATTAGCTGTGGGCCTGCCCACAGTTTGAGTAATCTCCCTATGCCCGATTCCCCACTGCATTCTCTCCCAGGAGAGGGAAAAAAGTAGAGGCATTAACATCCTACCTCCTGCCACAGCCCTACCCTGTCCACTGTCCTTTATCCATCCCCAGTGGAACCTCAAGAGTTCAGGAAGCATCAGGAGCTGCCCTGGTGGCTGGAGAGGACATACCCAGGCCACTGCACTGAATCAGGCTCCATAGGCCCACGAGTGCAAGAACTTTTAGCAACAACAGACAAAGGAGGATTTCTCTGAGTCAGTTCAGCTGCTCTAGCAAATTACCGCACCCTGGGTAGTTTATCAACACTATTTTATTTCTCCTGGTCTTAGACCTGGGAAATCCAAATGAAAACATTGCCAGATTTAGTGCCTGATGTGGGCCATTTGCTATGCCCTTGTAGAGTGGAAGGGGCAAGGCAGTGCCCCCTAGAGTATTTTTTATAATGGCACAAATTCCATACCCAAGGGTTTTACCCGCTGGGCCAAATCACCTTTTGAAGGCCCTTTCTGAACCCTCACCTCGGGGGCTAGGATTTCAGGGTAAGAATACGAGGGAAAGCAAACATTCAGGCCACAGTACCCGCTTTGCAGCGAAACTCTGAACCCTCAGATTCACCCTTCAGTGTGGTACCGCGATTGTGTGAAAACACATACTAAATGCTGATGATCTTTCCACACGATTTCAGCTGAAGTGCTCTCAAATACTGAAAACTTGCTCCGCTCCTTCATCCCTTTGTACAGCGAGTTCTCATCCTCTGAGGAAGTCATGCTCTGTAAAGCCATCCCAGACCTCACCTGGTGAATGCTGGACCACTGTTCCTTGGCGGAAATGCCAGACACATTCCTCCAAGCTTTGGTCAGGTGTATCTTGTGGCATCCATCAGTAAAGAACCCGGCCATATGCATGCTTCTGTTCAAAGACACTCCAGTTATCAGACAATGCTGGCTCATTAGTACTGGGTTCAGGCCGACAGTGCCATCACTCACGCATATGTCTAACAAGTGTCTTTTTCCCACAAGGCACATCACACACTTTTTGTGCCTGGACACAACACACAACACTTTGCCACGATGCTTGAGGGCCACGTTAAATAGCAAAACCCCTCACAAACAGCCACAAACAGGCAGATGAGACATGAGATAGACCACAGAAAGGACATGTGTTTACAACAGGCTGCAGCGAGAAGACAGACTGTTGCCTTATTTGACCTCCACTGGGAAAACGAGCAACAGGAAAGCAGCTCAAACAATCCACCATGCCGTCCATCTGCATTACAGCTCATGGACAAATCTGTAGGTATGGACTCCAAGAGTAATGAGGATAGAGTATGTGTGTGTATGCTCATACCTATATAAGGACTCTTTCTCCTCCTCCTCTATCCCTCCCCTTCCTCCTCCCTCTCTCCATCCCTCCCTCCTCCTTCTCTGTCTGTCTGTCTGTCTCTCTGTCTCTCTCTCTCGCACGCACGCACACACACACACACACACACACACACACACTGGTGGTTGTACATGTATTTCTGGGGAGGTAAGCCCTGGCACTCCTGCTAAAAACTATCTCAAGCCTGGCAGAATAGAAATTCTGGCCACTCTTCTAGATGGAAAGGAAGGCTGCTGGATTCCAGGAGGGAATTTTTTTGTCGACATGAACTCCATCTATCCAAGATAGCCACTGTATAGTTTAGACACTTAGAAGGTCAGTTCTACCCTCAGTATCTTTTACCCCACAAGAAGTTAGAGAATTAATGGAGGGTAAGGGTCACCTTTAAATAAAGAGAGAAGGAAACAGCTTCTTGTTTCCCCGGCTGAGGTCCTTGTGGGGAATACCCCCAGGATTCCCCTCCTGTTTTAGTTCCCTCTTCACAGACTGAGCATACAGTCACACATATACTTAAGATTTCACATCAACTCTGCTTGGGTGTGGAGTATAGGGAAGAAGGAGAACCTGGGCCCTATGCACCCCATCAGCCCCTCCCATCTCTTGGGTACCCAGGCAGCTTTGTTTGGGCTCCAGCTGGTGACTGAGGCCCAGGCTCCAGTCTTGAGACCCATTCCCCAACAGAGGGTCTCAACACAGCTCTTGTTGTGTTACAAGCAGGGCCTGCAGCCTGGCTCCATAACACAAGGCTCGGGGACAGACTGTGAAGGGGGTACTCAGGACCACTCTCTGAAGGCATCTACTGCTTCTGACATGTTCCACAAAGGCCTTGCTCGGGACATGTTCCAAGCATCTTTTCCCCCAAGCTGTTCTGGATTCTGTAAACATTATAAAACAGCCATAGGGTTATGAAGAATGAGAATGACAACATATAGAAATAGGAATTCTAATAGTCTCTCATCCCGGCTTAGGAGACAGTGTCTTACACAGTGGAGCCATAAACTCAATGTTAGGTTACAAAGTCAAAATACATGATGGATATAACAGACTACCAATTTCTTGCAGGAATCATTTAAAAGGAATTGTTTAGGAGATTGAGAAGTGGTCAAACCAGTTGATAAATAAACACACAAGTCCAATGAAACTATTTTTTTTTTCCATTCTGGAGCTACAAGGTTTTCTGAGTGATCAAACTATATATACACATGCATGCACACACATCAGTTCATACACACATGCATGTACATGCATACACATGGATGCATGCACACATAAAAACACGCATGCACTCATCCATACAAGCCTACATACACACATGCGTGCATACACATGTACATACAAGTCTTTTGACTTTTAGGTGAAGTAACTCGGTGAGATGAATCTTGGTCAAATGTCACACTAGAAAATTTGAATACATGAAGAAACTAACTAAGAGGTTTAGTATTCAACCCAACCATTGCACCAAGTTTAAACTTCCTCCTAGCCAGCAGCGCAAAGGGCTGGCCCTGTTGAGGTTACCAAACTCAGTCTAGATCCGTGGTTAGTCTCCACCACCAGGAGACCATAGATGTAGCATAGTCTCTCATGGGGAATGGAGATTTATACTGAGAGCAGTAAACACAAGAGTCCACACACTGCCAGCAGCCCTATGGAGCACTTTCACCAGAAAAGGAACTGCTGAGAGCGAACACTGAAGATAAATGTAGATTTGGGTAACGCACTTGACAGAAATAGTGGCCGTATTAAGATACATTTTACTCCACAAAACAATAAGTTCTTAGTGCGCAGGTCAGGCTCCGTCCCAAAGGGACTTGCTCGCTCACTCATCCATACACCAGGTATCTCCGGGCCACTTGCATGTTCCTGGCACTTTTCTGTGCAGGTCCTTCACGTGCAATGCCAAGACAAGGTTTGCCATTCAGAGAAGTAGGAAGACAGACACTCGGGCCACTGATGTAGCACCCTACGTGTCGATAAAGGCTGAGGATGCTGCAAACATAAGAGGCACTGGCCACGAGTCCTGTATATACGTAGTGTGGGGCAGAGGAGGCTTCCTAGAAGACAGGGCCCTAGGGCTGACTCGACATGGAACACAAGGGGTTTGCCAGATCCTCTGGGAGGAAGAAAGAGAAAGAAGACTCTGTGTGCAAGTCATACTAGGCACCAAGCACACAGGCCCAAGTAAACAAGGCTGCCCTATGGGTGACCACAGTTAATTTGGTGCCTCTGGTCAGGACAGAGGGATACTGAATAGGAGTGACAGTGTGTGCACATGTGTAAATGCCTAGCTTATGTGTCCGTGTGTCCTCGTGGAGACAGGACCAACGCTGCTAGGACAGAAAGACAAGGGCCACCCATCTTCACCTCCAACTTCTTCATACTCCCTGTCGGTAGCCACACTTTCCTCTGCAGCATCTAGACTGGCTGTGGTTATTCATGAGGGTGGTCTGCAGAGCCCCATTCTTCTGACCTAGAGAGCAAGCATGATAGGCAGAGGCAGTGCTCTGGTCACAGCCTCTCTGGGCCAAATTAAAAACAGGTCCAGAAAAATCAGAGAAGACCATACAAGGACTCATGTTTCCTGTAATCATCCCAGCAGAGTTCAGCACAGTCTATCTGAGAGAAAGCTCACTGAGCAAGAAAGAACCCAGTCGACAGGCCAGATCAACTGCTCCCTGTGCCTTGCTGTTCTCTGCAGGCAGAGAAGGAAAGTAATGCAAAAAAGTCAGCTTTCCTGGTCTCTGATTCTGTGCTCAAATCCGGGTACACTGTCTCCTCTGTGAACCACGGGGATTATTTCCTCTAAGAAATGAGCCGGGGACTGCACTTTGATGGACAGGCAGTGAGTTCTGAGTCAGGCACTGCGCTTTGATTTGAGCAGGGCATTGCACTCTGATGGACAGACAGTGCTGGCCTGGGTACTTCATACACTGGTTAGACAGGACTGGAGAAGCTGCCCAAAGCATCTGAACAAATAAGCTAATGAGGTTGGAAAGAAGACGCAGGTATTCCAAGTCACCTTGCAACTCCATGGAGAGTCTGGGGGGAGGGTAGAGGAGCCCTCCTCTCCATGTCACTGTCCAGGGCTGTGCTCATGAGAAATCTCAACACTGACACAGGAAGAGACCTTCATACCAGTGAGATCTGAGAGATGGCTAGAGAAAGCGACCAGAGTCTTCAATCCTACCACTATGTCCAGTACCTCTAGATAGTAGGCTGGCGGATGACAGCCCAGCCCTAAACCTTGCTTTTGATATTTGATACATAAGGGTGTGTCTGGATATGTGATACAAGACAGTGGGCACCACGATCTAAGAAAATAGCACCAGAACCAAATAATCAATCCATGTGTAAATGAGTTCAATTGATGAGATGCTAAGGGCATGGGCATATTTATGTGAGCAAGTGGTATGTACATGTGTGTGCACTTACATATTATGTATGTGGAAGCCAGAGGACAACTTTGGGTGCCTCAGAAGCCACCTTGCCCATTGAGACAAGATCCCCCATTGGCTTGGTACTCATGAAGTAGCTAGGCTGGCTGGGCAGGGAGACCCAGGGCTTTACCTGACGCTGCCTCCCTGGGATTACAAGTACATGCCGCAACACCCAGATTCTCAAAGTAGGTTCTAGAGACCAAACTAGAGTCCTTGCGCCTATAAAGCAAGCACTTTATATGCTAAGCTCTCTCTCAAGCCTCTGTGTAGATCATCATTGTATGTCAAATGCTATCTGTCTGCAACATAAACAGTGCTTCTAGGCCGTATCTCCAAATCAGATTCTGTGGACTTGGAAAGGAAGTGACATATGTCATCCAAAGAAAAAGGCCACGCTGGAGTGCATATTCTGCCTCAAATCACGCACAAAGTTGGGAGCTGTCTGCACTCTCCGAATTAACCCAGAGCAGAGTTCAGTTCTGTGCAGAGCAATTAAATGGGCAACTGTACACTCTGCCTCCTTATTTTCCTGCAATATGCTCAGATTGCTGAAAACCTCTCTTTTGCTTGGAATTTTTATTAGATTTAAAGTAAAATTCTGAGCAAGACTTCCTGGCTTTATTTGGACACAAGTCTCTACCACCTAATGGTTTACAGATACTGTTTCTTTTCACTTTCAAAATTATTTTTAAAGTGTGTTTATGTGTGTGTGCGTGCACGTGTGTGCATGCACGTGTGCACACACACATGCACATGTGCGTGCATATGTTTGCAATGTCCAAAAGAGGGCATCAGATCTCTGGAGCTGAACTTATAGGCAATTGTGAGCCTCTTGATGTAGATGCTTGGAACCAAACTCAAGACCTCTGCAATATCAGAATAAGTTCTTAACTGCTAAGTCATCTCTACATCCCCATATAATACCAGCCCTATAGATAAAGGCACTTAGAGATCAGAGTTCACTACTTCCAGATCATTTACAAAGATAGTTTTAATACTCGTTATAAAGTAATTTAAAACACAACTTTTATCCCAGCTTCCTTTCTGTCCAAAGGGGGTTGTGTATACAAAGCTTTCGGGAGTTAGACGACACGTAGAATGTGTATAATGTGGCATGCCAGCTAACGCACCACACAGATTCAACTGGTGCTTACATCCCACAAACTTCCAGCTGATCACTCTGCCTAGGGAAGGAACCGTTTCTTGGCATGCATAATGCCAGCTGCTGGGTTTACTAAGTGTCACCCCCACCCAGGCACAGATGCCTTCCAGTGCTGGAGCATCCTCATATGCCAGGTTAAATGGGATCAGAGATTGCTACTACTCCCCTGGGCTCCATTCAATTTAATGCTCCTAGGAATTGCCTTGGACAAGCGTATATCACCATCTGATGATACAAGGCAGACCTGAGCCTACATAATTAGAGTACAGGACAATGTACTCTGATGGGGTCACATTCAGAACTGCTCAGAAATGCAAGCTTTCAAAGCTCTTTGTATGTTGGGTGCACACTTGTTCTGGGGTGCGTAGGTAAAGATGAGAGAACAAGTTCCAGTGTCGGTCCCTGACTTCCGTGCTATGTGAGAGATGGGGTCTTTTGCTGTTTGCTACTGTGTGCTCCCAGCTAGCTGAGGAGTCTCCTACCATCCCACCGGAGGAGAGCTGGGAGTATAGACAAGTTGCCTCAGCTGCCTTTGCGGGGGCTCTGGGAACTCAGGTCCTCATGTTTGTGTGCAAAGTGCTTTACCCACTGAGTCATCTCCTCAAGTCCCTAGAACTGTAAATATTGACCAAGCTCTCGCAGATTTTCTGCTCCAGGCACACTGCAGGTGAAGCTGCAGTCTGATGCTGAGTGTGAATCTGAACACAAGCCATTAGATTTCTCTTCAGCTTAAACTCTGGGCTGCCCAGGTCCTGGCTTCCCTGGCTAGGAACTTATCGCTGCTTAGGCATCAGATAGAACTGGACCGGCCAGTACAAAGCCTGAATTCCTCTTTTCTCAGCGTTCCCAATCTGTCATGAAGCAAACATGCCCTGACCTCATCCCAGCCACGGGTGCAGCCACCGTGCAGGCAGGACTGCCAGTCCAAATGTCTGCCTCTGTCTGGGTCATTTTTCAACCTATCCCAACTCCAACCTCCTTGCTTCGGATCAGAGATGCCCATAATTAGCCAAGCACAAATGGCCTACGGCTGCCAAAGTGATGAGGTTCCGATGCCTTCTGGGTGACTCACTGGACGAACCAGGCAAAATGAAATGCACGGACTCTAAGCCGGGCTGCAGAAGATGACACAGAGCAAGCTTCACAAAATTCCCTCTGGGGCTTCGATGCTAGTTTTCGCTACAGCTTCAACTAGCATACGGGCTGGAATACAGCCACCCAGGACTAGAAGACCTCAAATGGCCAGAGTGCCTTCCTTCCCACTGCCTCCAGAGGAGGCATTTAGAGGTGTCTCCTAGTCATTCACAAGCGTTGACCCCACTCCCTAGTTACAATCTGCATATTCCTGGAGGGAAATCATCCCTTCTCCCCTCTGTACTTCTCAAGCAGGGCCTCCCCAAGGCCAAGACTGCCAATGCCCATGCCCACTGCACACAACAAGCTGGCCAGGACTGGCAATGGTAAGCCCAGCAACACAGCAAGAAACTAAGGAAAGTGGAGAGGGGAGTCTGGATTCTGTGGTCCAAAGTGAGCCGTGGGTGCAGGGTGTTGCTGAAGAGCCCGGAATACGAAGCCTACGTGAGACTGCAGATCACCCTGGAGTGTGTTTGTGAGGCCCTGGCAGGGTCTAAAAGTCCTTTGGTGCACTCATTAGACATCCCATCCTCCAGGGATTTGTGTCCCCGTCAAGGGTCCCCTGAGAAGCTGCAGCCTGGCTTTTGGGGCACTGGATGGTACTGTGCAGCTCTTCCCCAAAACACCGAAGACGCTGCCACCCACTTGGTAACCTTTTCAACCCTCTCCGCCCAACCAGCCTGCTGCCATTGAGGACGCAAGGCTCCCGAGTGCCCTCCATTATAGCAGCCACAATCGTCCCCAGAGCTGGCATGATACTGACATACAGAAGAGCATCTAGTCATCTGGCTTCTGGGCACACTCCATTCCTCTTGAAGAGCATGCACCAAGTCAAGCTTGCTGGATGCTAGACTGGCACTAGCCCCACCCCCAGTCTGTGCCTTAGGCAAGTTACTGGCATTTCTTGCTTTCCATGTCTTCACCTGCAACTTAGGAACCGGAGGAAAGAATTTCTAAGAAACACCCTGAAGTGCCTAAGAAACTCTGGGCATCGTACATTAACACTGACTCACTGAGACAGACAAAGGCTGCCTAGCAGTGGAGCCCAATTCTGCTGTTGTCTGAACTCATGGGTTAGGTACTTGGCCCACAATTCCAGGTTTGGCCATAGGACTAAGCTCTGGCTACTGAGATGCAAGAGGCAACCTGTGCCATTTTTGGCCTGGCTCATATGACTTCCCATACCATGTTCTTCCCATCTCCAGATGCAAACAAACACAGGGGTCTTGAAAGTAACGTCCTATTGACAATGGCAGCTCTAAGAAGGCAAGTGCCACCACTAGAGGGGGACAGCCCATGGATTAGCCAAACTTACTCTGGACTTCACCTGAGCATAAAATATACATTTTTAACAAACTATGTGTACGAGGGGACTTGCTTGTTACAGCAGCTGCCGGTTCCCATACAAGAAAAAGGGGCAACAGTATGAGACACTACTAAATGTTCTTCCCTAAACTGACAAAAAAAAAAGTAACCATTCACAAATGACAGAGAGTTCCTAGTTTTAGAGCTCAGATGACGACTCTGACCTCATGTGACAGATGCAATGTTCCAGGTAAGTATGTCGTCTCCAAAGAGTTTTCTGGAGCCACCATATGTCCCCTTTGCCTGAACTCTCTTTGACACATGGCAAACAACCAGAGTCCCTTACCCACAGTTAATAGTTACTGCATTCGAGTCCCTCTGCCCACCTCACATCTGAGGTGAGGGTGCTGTTCTCAGTGTCCAAGCCTTCTTCCATCAGGCGGTCCTCCCTTCGGGTGAGATCCTCACTTCCAAGACTGGGTATATTGTTGAGCAAGGAGGACACTGAGCAACCTGAGAGGGTCTCATCATGTGTCATTCGGCATCTGCCCCAGGTCTATGATCTCTCTCAAATCATTCCTCTACATGCGGCTCCTTTTCTCCTTGCTTTGCCTCCCAAGTGTCCTCCGCAGCTTTGCGAGAGTTTTCCATGCTTCCTGTTTTCCTTTTTGCGCCACAGGAAATGCCTGATCCACAGCCTTTAAAATTTCCACCCTGGGGTCACTGGTTGCTACATCACATGTCACCCCCTGCTTCACTCTGGTGTCTTTTGGGAATACCCAGATGTCCCGCAGATATTGAGCCCTGTAAACCTGAGAGACGGAGGGCCAGAGTGGGAACCAGAAGGGCTAAATGTAGCTCTTGACCCAGCTATGATCTCCCTTGTGACCCAAGTAATTGTCACGTAATCTCCAGCCTGCATTCTTCCCTGTATTGTGAGAATTATGCTCCCTTCGCCCCAGGCATTCGTTCCATGGGCTGTTACTATCTTGTTCTGTGTTCCAAGAAGCACATTAAACTTTAAACACATAATTATGGCATTGTGTGCTCATGGGACTAGCTTTCTGACAAAACTAAACAAATATATAGCGTGATCAGTGAAGGTGTGCTCTGGGAAGGGAAAGAAAGCCAAGGAAAGGGACCGAGAGAAATGGCGACCAGTTGGTAGGGAAAGGGTGCTTGGGGAAGATCTCTCTGTTGGGAGGGCAGAGGAGCAGAGGTCTGGGAGGTGGGAGAGAATAAGGACAAAGGTCCTGGGATAGGGGCATATATCACTACACTCCTCTCCCCTCTCAGTAGATACACACTTCTGCACAGGTCCTTCTCTGAAGATCAGAGAACCCAAACCTTTCTTTAAGAAAATCAAGAGAGCAACCCTGTGAAGTCCAAACAGGAAGACTTGGCAGATGGTTTCTATGTCTCTCTGCTGTCCATCTCCTGTAGTCCTCTAGGCTTAATGAATCTTCTAAAAACGCTTTGTACATTCTCCTGGGGTCACAATGAATGCAATTAGGAAAAAAGACAGAAAGGAAGAACCTGCATGAGACGAAACTGAAAAGTTAAAAAAAATCACTCATTTCGATAAGTCAAGGGTTCTCACCGCAAAATGGCCAGCTCTACTCTATGGGAGAAAAAAACAAGATCAATCATGAGAACAGGTAACGGAAGCCACCTGGTTGAGTGCAGGACAGCTGGGGACAGACAGAGGAGCAGCTAGGCAAGAGATAGGGAGGGGGTGACGTGGTGACCAGATGAAGAGAAAAACAAGAGAAACTGTGGGAAAGCAGGCCTATGTTAGAAGGGCGTCTGCAGCGCTGAGGAATACAGCATTCTGTAGATGTTTGCTTGACCAACTTCAGAACGATTCTGATATCTGTGGCCTGACACGGGTGTGACCAGCACTCAGCGAACCAGCCTGCAAACATCCAATAAAAGATTTCCTTTCCCACACCAAAGCGCATGAGCTTTCCTCATAACACCATGGCAACGAACACAGAGATCCACATCCGGTCAATGTGCAGAGACTGAGAGACTTTGGGGAGCTCAGATTCAAATGGGATGTCCATACTGCATCCCTCCCTTCAAGACTCGGGGACCATTCTTAAAGGGCAGGCAGAAAGACTATGAGGGCCAGAGGTGGGGGATGATGTCAAGGAAACTTCCAGACACAGCGGGCTAGATGCACATATGAATGTACAGTGGGTGTGGCAATGTGACAAACTAGACAAAGCTCTGGCACAAAGGAGGAGATGGAGTTCTTTAGTCCCACCCTACCTGAGGAACTGTTGGTACCTGATGGCTGCCGAGAGAGGGAGAATCGGTGTGACACCTGGCTTATCATCCACACTCCAGGGTACATCCTATACTCAGGAGGAGCTGGCCAATACAAACTGGAAGGGTTTTGAGAGGTGGGAAGATACCAGCCAGCAAGACAGACAGACAATGAAGTTGGGTGGGTCAGAAGGTGGGGGCATCTAGGTGCAGGACGGAGATGAAGATGCATTGCATAGAGTTCTCCAATCATTTATAGAAACATTATCTTTTAAAAAGGTGTAATAGGGCTGGAGAGATAGCAGCAGTCGAGAGAGCCTCTGATTCTCTTCTAAAGGGCTCGGGTTCTCTTCCTAGCACCCTCACTAGACAGCTCACAAACACCTATAGTTCCAGTTCCAGAAGATATGGCACCCTCTTCTGAACTGTGGGCACTTGCATGTGTACATACAACCCCCCCCACATACACATAATTAAAAATAAAATTTTCAAAAGAGTAGAAACAACTCAAATGCCCATCATTAATGGATGAATGGGTAAACAAAGTGTGGTGTAGCCATACGATAATGTGTCACTTGCTCAGAGAAAAGAATGAGGAATGAGGTACAGATATGTTATAACCTGGACGAACCTTCAAACCATTAAGGCAAGTGAAAGAGGTTGTCATGAGCACACACACACACACACATACATATATGTGTGTGTGTGTGTGTGTGTGTGTGTGTGTGTGTGTATATATATATATATATATATATATATATATATAATGATTCCATACATATGAATGGCAATGATAAGCCAAGTTCTAGAGATGCAAAGTAGACTTGTTGCCAGGGACCCGGCAGATAGGGAATCATTGAGGATGCCTGCTAATATGTGTGGACTTCCTCATGGGGAGATGATGGAAATGTTTTCAAATGGGGATGTGCCAACGGCCGTGCGATGCTATTGAGCTATGTGTACTACACGGGTTAATGTCACAGCATGCAAATTCGATCTTACTGAGGCTGTCCAGAAGAGACAGTTTCCTCTGTTTGTCTGAAATGAGCAATTCCAGGAGAATTAGAAGATACCAAGCATGCAGGTAAGGCATTGCTCTTCACTGTCCAAGTGGAGAGAGGAGGGCTCTGACAGGAAGCTAAGATGCTCCAATCGTGCCAAGCAGGAGCCAGAAAGACTTCAAGTTCAAAACCCAGGGCTTCTTAGGCCAGACACAGAATTTATCTTTCTTCTATCTTCCTTCCTCCCTTTTTCCTTCCTTTCTTCCTTTCTTCCTTTCTTCCTTTCTTTCTCCCTCCCTCCCTCCCTCCCTCCCTTTCTTCTATTCTTCCTTCCACCTTTGTTACACATGGTCAACAGGGCCTGTCTGATGAAATTATACCTTAGCCAAGCAAAGGAAGGCCAGAAGGACACTGGGGTGCGATCACTCAGGGGACAGAAATAGCAGGTGCAAAGGTACTGAGGTAGGAATGTGCCTTATGTATAGAGGAATGTCAGATATCACTAAGACTAAGAAAACAAGGAAGAGCCCAATTGGAAATGAGGTTCGAAAAGCAAAGGGAAGCTAGACATGTTCACGGCTCATCCCTGTAATCCTAGCACTTGGGAGGCTAAGTCAGGAAGTACTGGCAGATCAAGGATAATATATATAAGCCATGGAGTAAGTTCCCGGCCACCCTAGGCTACACAATAAGATGTTTCAAAACTCCAAAAATAAACAAATAAATTGTCAGAGGGACTGATCCCATAATGCTTTGCTGGCTGCAAAAAGGCAAGGTTTGGAGTCTGAATAATGCAGGAGGCATCAGAGGCCTTGCTCCACAGTTGGGACAAAACTGGGGCATGCTCACTCCACATTCACAGTTGATGGGAGCAGTCAGGCAGACATTCAGGAGTCTGGGTGGAAGTTTACAGCAATAGCCCAGCCCCAGAACTTCTGGAAGCTTCTAAAAGGAGGATATCAAAGGTGACTGGGCAGAGAAAACAAACACCTCCCCACAGTATTAAAATGGCACAGGCTTGGGGTTCAGGCTCTGTCTCCTTGGGAGTGGATGGCATTCTGGCTTCAGCAAGGGACAGATCTGTCCTTTGTCAAAGATGCCAGAGGAAGGCTAAGTTCCCTTCTGCAAGCTCACAAGACAAAGTTCCCCACACACCAGAGGCTAGGTCCTACTGCCAGACGAGCCATTTATCCCAACTTATATTCTTCTCATCTTTTGTAAACTGCTTCCCTTTGAAAATTTCTGCTTACTCTGCTTCCAAATAAATATACCAGCTGATATGCAGAGCTGGAGGGGGGAATCCAGAACAGGTCTTCCTGGGCTGCCCAGCATGGTCAGTGTGAAATAGCTGACATTAGCCTTCTGTCTCCAACCCCTTGGGCCCATTGGCAGAGAGCATTCCTCCATCATCGGCTCCCAGTGGTGAGTTAAGGCCAACTCCCCACTCCCAAGCCAGAAGGCTTTCTGGGGAGTTCAGCAACCAGTCAGCACCAGCAGAAAGTCAGAGATAAAGCCAGAGCCATGGCCAGGCCTTTGCTGGGTTTCCTTCTGAAGCTGGTCTCTGACCCCAGCCCACACTCCAAGGATGGGCTTTCTGGCCACCATCTTGACAAGTGTTTCTCGGCTTCACGTTCTTTCTGGGAATACACCAGTCCAGGGTTGTGCTCAGTGAGTGGTGGCCCAAGGGGGCTCTGGCTTTGGTGAAAGAGAAAACAACATACCTTTGGTTGGACAGGATTTTAAGATAGAGCAGAAACCTGCCCTAGGAACAGCCTCCAGCACTGAGCATGGTTTCAGAGCCTGTCCTGTCTTTAAGATCTGATCTACCTGCCACCAAAGATGCCACCTTTACATGTGGCACTCATATGGTTTGATCCTTTTCATTCTCTCCATCACTTACTTCTTTCTTAAAGTCAGAAGCATGAGGCATGATGTCCAGGAAGAAGAAGGATGAAGATGGAGTCACATATTAAACGTATAGTGAACACCTACTGTGTGTCTGGTCCAGGGATGCAAACACATGGCCCAGAACTGGAAGGAAAATGGCAGGAGTGAGAAGCAGCTGAGAACATCAGTCTGAACTCCAGCCAGAATCAAGGCTGACAGTCCAGCTATAATACACTTGGACTCTTTTTTTTCTCTAATGTACTGACTCCTCAGAAGAATTTGGGGTCACTTCTCATCTCCCTAGTACACACTGATTCAATATTTATTCTTTATCCATTATAATCCCTGGCACACTCCACCTTCTATCCCAGGCTGGCCTTGAACTCTGGCCGAGGATGATCTTGGGCTTCTTTCTAATCCTCCTACCTCTGCCTCCCAAATGCTGGTTTTACAGACATGTACCAACAAGCCAGTTTTTATGCAGTATTGCAGACTGAACCCAGGGCCTTGTGCATGTAAGGCAAGCACTCTAGAAACTTAGCTATAACCCAGCCACATTTTATATCTCTTTAGCTGGTATATTGGAAGAGATGGCTAAACTCAGCCTAGTGGGGTTGTCGAGACCAGGGTTTCTATCCTGACGTTCCAGCCTTGCAATCCTGCCCTAGCTATGTGGCCTTCAAGGATGCTCTGGGCCTCTGTTTCCCTGCCTGTAAGATAACCGTAAGCACCAGCACATGGTGGAGGACCAGACGAGGGGCTGAAGTGGAAAACTCAGAAGATTAGCCACAGTGTGAAAAGCTTCTGTTGTGCTTATGGAAGAGGCAAGAGAGACATGTGGCCCTTACCCACGTGTAGGTGGGTGAGGGGAATGAAAGACCGCTAAGCAGAATATGAGTTCACAGGACATATGGCGAGGGTCCTAGGCAGAGGGGACAACATGGATCTTTTACTGAGCTGGGGATGATGTCTGGGACTGGGAGACAGAATGCTGTCTTGAGGGTCAAGGGAAGGTGAGGGACACCCTTGAAAGAATGGTTCTCTAGTATTCAGACAAGCCAGACTTCTTATTCTGGAGTCCTTTCTGTGTTGGAGCAGGAAAGAGAGGGCCCTTATCCTTCAGTGTGCCCTCCTGGGTACCAATCCCAGGGACTCCTGTCCTGATAAAAGTCCCTCTTGGGCCACTGTCTCCATACACAGTGCTCTTCACCCAGCCTATGCCTTCCTCCTTTTCTTCCAGTCCGTGCTTGGGTTCACCTTTCAGAGTGGTCTATAATGTTCACGGAAGGAATGTTCACGGAAGGTCCAGGCATGTGTCACTGTGTCTTTGTGGCCTTATTATAGCTATGATATAAACACTGACCCTTTCCAACTATTCATAGAAACATGGACCCTGGAAAATGTGGAGGTCAATACTTATACTTCAGTGTTTAGTGTGGCATGGGCCTTCTCACAGCGCAGGGCCACAATCAAAGGGGAGCACTCAGGACCTGTCAACTTAGCTAACACAGATTAACCTGAGCAACTTTCAACGCTAGGGAGCTATGAAGATATTAGCAGTCTTGAAGATCATTGAGAATGGACCCCTCTCCGCTTCATAATCATATACTTGCTAACCAAGATAAAACTGCAGGACTTGGATTACTGGTCCAAAGAATGGGATATGAGTTGTATCTCAGACCCTGGGCAGAGACATACCATTCTAAACTACCCAAACGATCTTAAGAAAAAAGACATACCATTATTCACCCCTTCCTTGAAGAGCTAATCCAAGTGGGTCTGCCCAATACTGGGGCAGGAAAACATACTCAAGAAATCCAGAAGCTTCAGGGCCTTCAAAAATAATATAAAGACTGTCAAGGCATAGACTAGCAATGGTGCCTTTGGCCATTGTTTATTCTAGACAGTCTTTCCCTCGACAATGGCATCTTTTAGCACTGCCTACTCTCATGTCTGAGAAGGATCCATATCATCATGGAATGCCCTCTGTCTTCTGTGCTGTCACCTGTCTCATTCAGCCCATGGAGATGGTAAGAATCAGGAGCAGAGGGGAGGTTAGAGCGTGGTTCTGGTGAGACGTTCTTCATACAAGTCAGGATGTGGTAGAATGAGGCATCCATGAGCCTTCCCACCCAGAAGATTCTCAAACAATAGCTTGAGAACTATAGGGCCTCCAATACTGCACGGGGCATCTGAGAGATCAAAACCATCCCTATAGCAATCAGACCGCTAAGATCAAATCTGTCTTGTGAGCTCTTGCCCTCTGCTCAGCCTGCAAGGCAGGTTTCTGAAAGGCATGCTCACAGACCTCAAACCTGTCTGGTTTGAACTGCTGGTACAGTAAACAGCCACAGCTATAACCTGGGTCATCCCAAGGTCCTTGAGGTCCTCAAATGATTTGTAAGAGTCCAAGAGTCCCCAAAGTCGACAGTTGACGAATGCCATTCACAATGTGAATCCAGCCTTCCCCACATTCTTACCATTCCAAAGATGGGTCCATTATCAGAAAGTGTAGGGTGAAGAGGAGCTTCCAGACTCGGGGCAGGCAATTTCTTCAGACATTTATTTATAGGCACTGTGGGTTCCTGAAAGCCCAGGTCTCCCCATCCCAAATCTCTTGTGGAGCTTAGCGGTAATGTGGGGTTATCACTGCTAATCTCCCTTTTGCCATGCCTGGGTGAAGTCAGCCACCAGGGTGATGTGGGTCACCGTATGAGGAGACTCACAGTAACCATGAAAAGGGCACTTGAGGCCACGATCACAGAAAGTGATACCACCCGCAGAGTGACACAGACCCTCCCCAAGTCTCTATACCTGAGATCCTCCCAGCTCTCTCTCCCTGACCAAGGTTCTCGGTACTGATGGATCTCCATCTGAGATCTCAGCCCCTTTCCTCTTCCACACCCAGCAGTGTGGTGGGAGAACAAGCCTAAGACTCCGGAAATGTCACAGAGCAGTGTCGCCTGCAGGAGGAGACCTACAGATGCGTGCCGAGAGGATGGGATCAATACGTGACAACTGTAATTCTCGGGGTGATAATTACACAGCGTCTCCAGGGCTTTGCAGAGCCACTCCATTGACTTCAGGAAAGCGTATCTGCTGCATCCCAAACACGGCACTGGCAACCCCAGCTCTGCACTCCCATCTCCCCTTCAGTGAACTTAAAAATAATCCCCAGGCACAAGGTACCTCAGAAAGCAATCTTGCAGCTTTGGCCTCTGTGGTTTTGCTAGGCAATTCGTTATTCACTTTGGCCTACCAGATCCATTTTTTTTGGCTCTCAGAAAAAGGCAAAAGAGAATCCTTTCTCTCTCTCCTCAACTCTACAGTTCCTACTTCATGCTGGGCACTCGCCTAAGGACTACTGAGGCAAAGATGCAAACATTCTCTGGTGGAGTTTCTGAAGTGCTAGCCTCCTTGGTAGTCTGCCAGAAGCCATAGCTGATGTGGTGAACAGTACAAGTCCAAAATGCATGCTGAAGACAAGAATGAGGAGAGATGTTCAGGGTTTAGTGTTTAGACAAGATTAAGAAATCTTACAATTCAACAATAAAAAGAATTACTGAGCATTTTAAATGCTATTAGGGTGGCTCAGTGAGCAACGTTGTTGCTTTGTAAGCATGGGGATCTAGGGTTGATCACCCCCAGTCACCACCAAGAATCAATGTTAAGAAGGACAGGGCATGTGGAACACACTTGCAATACCTGCATTAGTGAGGCAGATCCCAGGATTTGCTGGTCATACTCGGCAAGCTCCAGGCTGGTGAGAGATCCTGCCTCATAAAACAGTGGGGATGACGCCTGAGGAACGGCAGCCAAGGTTGTCTTTCACACATAGGATCCTGCACGTGTCCAACCTGAACACACATGAACAGACATTTCTTCCAGAAAAATATAGAAATGTCCAATAGTACCATAAGGAGATGGTCAATATCACGAAGGCTGTACGAATGCAAACCGCTTCATACAGCAACACAGTGACACTCAGGCGGGGAAGAAACTGGAGGCTGTTGACAGAACTACTAGAAAAGTAAAATGGCAGGGTCACTGTGGGCTGCAGGGCAAGCTGCTCAAGTGACAGAGTGCCTACAGCACTGGGAAGTTACATCTGAGCTGCACATCTAGGAAAAGTGGATGTACTGTCTGCACAGAAGACTGCACAGAGCTACATTCGTTCAAAAAGATTGTTGTGTTTTAAACGTGTGTGTGCACGTGTGTGAGTGTGTGTATTTGTGTGTAGTTGTCCGTGGAGTCCAAAAGAGGGTGTAGGATGTCACTTATAGCTCATAAAATGTATTCATAAGGATCCGTTGTCAGCTCAAAAGCATCTCGCCCCCCCCAGGGAACTATAGGAACAGACTGTTGTGTGAGAACACACACACACACTAGCTTTAGCGTGTCTGCCAAATGAAGGAAAAGCCAGCGAAACAATTCTAGTTTGTTTTCGTCTTTCTTGGGCTGGAGATTAGCTGCCTGTCACTGGAGTCACACAGGGTAGCTCCCTGGATACATTTCCCAAGACATCTGTCACCGGATCACTAAAGGAGAATCAGGAACCCACTCGCCATGAAATTCAATAGCGTCAAAGACCTTCAGGTAGTGACACATTCACCAGTGCCCACGCCAAAGGCAGGGGACAGGAGCGAGAGTCGTCAGACAGGCTGGAAAGTAACAGACACAAATGGAGGAAGAAACACCAAGAGGAGGGGAACATAAGGGATTCAAGCGCATTTACAAACTAGGAGCCCTGGGTGCATAGAAAGAACGGCCTAGGCCATAGAACCGTTGGCCAAAGCCCATGGGAGTCATATGCCTATGTGGGGGGTGTCCTATCTCACTGCATGGCACCCTTGTCCTATCCTGTGGCTGCCTCATCTATGTGGATTAGGGACCTCACTTGTTCACGGCTCAGCAGTGGGTTGACCAGCTCCCTGACATGACCTCAAGGCCTCTGATCTTAGGGAGAGACTTCCTTTTCCCATCAGCAATAACGCAAAGCACAGTGACACATATTATCAGCAAAACTCATCTATGCCCTGCCCTTCCTGTGAGTGCTTACTTGAGAAAACACCAGAGTACGGCCTGGAAATCCCTGTATTCCTGACTAATGATGTCTGCCATCCTTCTTAGTGGTGTCACGTGACTGTAAACCATCAGGACCCAGAAGGTACAGGCAAGAATGGGGGGGTGTTGGCATCACACCACACACGTTTCAACTGTATTTTTTTAACTCTCAAAAGCCTTGCGCCTCCTAGCAGTTGGACACAGAGTCCTACGCTAAAAGGTACTTATCAACCTCCCAGGGAGAAGGCGGTGGTGAGAAAGAAAGCCCAGAAGAACGGCTACCATTGCCAGGGGCCAGGGACTTCTTTCAACTTGTTGGCTCATATGTTAAAGAACATGGATGGTTTGAGAAGGAAGGCAAAAACCCTTTCTTCCTTCTCTCTATTCAGCTGTATCTGCCATCTGATGCCACAGTCCAACAAGAACGCTCCCTCGGAATGAGAAAGGCTGCTGTCAACTAGACTGGCGTCACTTCCTGGACTTTTATGGGCACAGGAGACTTGCCAGCAGCTCTGTCAGGGACAGACCCCTGGCTAGCACTCTGCAGTGTGCAGAGCAAGCACAAATCACCAAGTCACCTGAAAGCCTGGGGCACAGACATGAAGGCCATGGCGGTTCGGGTGGGGCAAAAGAGGTCTGCCTTAGGTGGGACACAGCCATTCCCGGTCCCCAGCATGCTGTTACAGAGAAGCCGAGATTGGAGCTGAGGCCAGAAGCCGACTCTACTTTTCATAGACCCTGGGATGCACTGAAAGAAAACAATGACTGAATGAGGATGGGCCAAGTTTCTTGCTATTGCCACACTGACTGCAGAGACCTTTTCCTGCCCGTGACAATCAGCTCCCAGTGTCCTTTCTTATCTGCCCAGTTTAGAGCTTCCTGCAGAAAATCTACCACCAAACCCTCAGAACAGAGAAGGTGCAAAAGGGTGTGTGGGGTGCCACACTAACCATACAT
>JABTXL010000003.1:5595939-5634004 GCA_025134845.1 Neodon shergylaensis | reverse complement strand
CTGACTCAAGCATTCCGTAACCTGAGGTCCTCGGATGACAACTCAGTTTTAGTGCATAGTGGTTACACGCTTGTTTTACTGGAGCAGGAACACTGGAGATGTACTGTATCAAAGGGAGTCGGGCTTCCGATAATATGTGGCCTTTCTCTGTCTCTGTACATGCAGGCCACTGTCCCTGAACATGCCACAACTGGTGATATTCTTTGTATACTGAGAGGCAGAGGTCAACGTCAGATTTCTTTTCCCATCTCCACCTTGTTTTGGAGAAGGCCTCTCACTGAAGGAGCTCATCAGATTTATTGAGACCAGCCGGTAGTGCTACAAACAGGACCCTCCTGCTCCTGCCTCCCCGGTGCTGGGTTACAGGTATGTATTACTGGAGCAGGCCTTTTTATGTGGGTGCCTAGGATGGAAGACAGGTCCTCATGCTTGCACAGCAAGCAAGCACTCTTGCACAATGAGCTGTCTCCCTGGCCCCTCATTCCTTTTAAAGAAAACTTTTATATTTCTGTCTTTGACAGGCTTACTAAATCAAAGAGGCTTTTACTTCCCAACTTACATTCAGGTTGAATGTCTGTTCTCGGAAACATCCAGAATGAAAAGGATGTCCAGATTTGGAAGATCTGCATATATGTAATGAGACCTCTTGGGATGCATCTCAAGTGTCAACACAAAAGTCATTTGTGTTTCACACACACTTGACACACAGAGCCTGAAGCTAATTTGATGCCGAGCCCTTAGTGCACCTGTGCTCTGATCACAAACCGCTGTATGAAGGCAGGTGTGGAATTTTCCACTCACAGCCCTGTGCGGTTTGCCTCCTGGGATGCTGAGAAGTGCCTTGGCTTTTCATACTCAAACATGTCAGAGGAATGCATTCCTTCAGACTCTGGTAGGGAGGGGTGAACGTGGCTAAGTATTGGTCATCTTCAAACTCTCCCCTCTGGCCTCAGAGCTCCTGGCTGGTTCTGTGCAGCACCCACAACTCAGGGTGTCTCGGAATGGCCGGGCAAGAGATGGGATTAGGGCCCACAGTCCAGGCTAATCCCAAAGGCAGGAGTGTAGTTCACACTCAAAGACACTAAGCCTGGTTCTCTGCCCTGACCAGGGAGTAACCATCAGGCAAGGGCTCAACCTAACCTGCGGAGACGAAACCTAACTGGTTATGGCTCTGTCTTCTCAGTGCTTGAGAAATCAGAACCTAGAGGGGTGTCCTGGACACTCGACCCCATCTCCTCTCTCTCCTCCCTTGCCTCACCATCTGCTGGGATTCCTCTCCTCTGTACCTGGGAAATCCCTCTCAACTATAACTTCACTGCCCTTCACTCCATCTTCCAGGCCAGTATTTTCATCTAATTGCTGCAAATATGTCACCTATTTCAAGGTGGCAAGGCATGGGCAGATCACCATTCCTATTGGAGTTGTACAGAGAGTCCCAATAAAACCCAGAAAAACATAGAAGGACCATAATGAGGCCCACCGGTCCCTATTGTAGCCATTGCCGCCTCTTGCCTTCTCCATCTCCCTCCCGGCCACTCTGGCATGAGGGTCTGTGGTATTTTTCTATGGAGTTAAGTTCCTTTTCTCTCTACAGCAATTCTTGAAGCATATGGCTCCCTCTGTCTGCAGTGACAACCCCCACTCCCTTCCCCAGCATTCATTAGAATTCACAATTACATTGTTTATTTATTTACTCCCTTTTTTTGGTCTGTCCTTCACCCCACTCCACCCCCCAGAGTAGATTATACACCACAGAACATGGGGCTTTGCTTCTTTACGTATGCACCCAACTGCACTGAAATACTTAACGGATATTTGTTGAGCAAGTAGCAGAAGTCTACAGGTCACAGCTCAGAATGAAACCTGCCTAAGGTCAGCTCAGTTAAGGTTTCAGTACCAAGGAATAGAGGGTAATGGAGGAACCTGTAATCTGGGTGTGGCAAGGGCCTCGCTAGGGGAAGTTTTGGAGACGGGGATGTTTCTGCACTACTTCAAGTGTGTACGTGCATGTGCACAAGTGTATGTGCATGAGTGTGAGTGTATGAACGAGTATGTGTGCACGTGTATGAGTCTGCTAGAGTGGCAAGTGTGGGTGCCATGGCACGCACCAGGCATCTGCTCCCTGTCCCCTGTCCCGCCTCGATTTCTGCCCGCAGACACCTCTCCTGCACTGGGGCTCTCTCCTGCTGTACTCAAATATATCAGCTCAAAGGGAGCTACTTTTCTCCTGCGCAGGCTGTTAGGAGATAGCAGAGGTCATCCCTCAGACTCCTCCACAGCAGAAATGCACACCCTTCAGAACGCAGAGGAACTCAGTATCCCGTAGTCTGCCTTCTGGGGTCAGATCAGGACAGCAGAGCACAGAGAGGATCTGGTAGGATGTGGAGCAGTTACCTCTGTGAGACCTGAGCCTCTCAGAGCCTAGCTAGCTTTGCAGACTCACTGCCCAGCTAAGGGTGCTGAGAAAAAAGCCTGGCCCATCAAGGGTTCTTAATCATACTTTTATTTTTTGTCATCCTTGACTTTTTTTGTGTGCCTCCAGCCCAACGATCAAGAACTGCTGAATATGAGGGGTTTGCATGGTAACAAGGCAGTTCCAGGGAACCCCACCAGCTGCAGTCTTAACAGGGACCCTGCAAAAGAATACAGTGATCTAGTACTCAGGATGCAGAGAGGCAGGTAGATCTCTGCAAGTTTGAGGTTATCCTGGTCTATAGAGCTAGTTCCAGGACAGCTAGGGCTGTTATACAGAGAAACCCTGTCTTGAAAAACCAAAAACAGAAAGGAAGATGGAAGGCAGGCAGGCAGGCAGGCAGGAAGGAAACAGTGATCACTCAACAGGAATGGGAAACCCTTAATGGAGGGCTCTCTTTGTAGGCAGGCCAACAACATTAGGTAAGCAGTTAACAGATGAGGGAGCTCTAGAAAAAGAATGCTTGCTCCGTTGTGCCCAGGTTCTCTGCTAGTAACTGGTCCTCTCCATAAAGATGTGATCTCAAGACATCCACTGAAGCGTACCCAAGGGAAGGCAGTTGCTAGAGGACAGGACAGGGTCAAGGGATCCACTGAGGCTCACCAAGGCACAGGTGACTGGAAGGGATCCACAAGCCTCAGCTCCAAAAATAGAAGAGGGGAGACCTGTCATTCAAACCCAGCAAGAAAGAGCCAGGGAGAGTAAGGGCTATAAAGGAACCCTGGCTCAGCTGGGAGGCTCAATTGGTATGCTCAGCCCAGATGGTGAGAATGCACTCCCACACTTCTGCCTCCTATTCACGGCTCAGGTTTCCTGCTGGAGCCTCCCAGGGGCTTGCATTTCAGTATCAATGAAACAGAGCAATTGTGCAGTGACCCTATAGGAGAATGAAAGAGAATATGGCAGTTTCTCAAGGAACCAAATCAGCTTTTCCACTTCTGGGTACACACCCAGGAGAACTGAGAGATTCTCAAGGACATCTGCAGGTGCATTTAATGTAGCAGGATTTACAGTATATCGGCAAGTGCATTCAATGCAGCCGGATTCACAATACATCTGCAAAGTGCATTCAATGCAGCAGGACTCAAAATAGTCCAGGCATGGAGCACCACAGGCAGATGTGGAATACACATGTAATGAAATATTATTCCACCTTTAAAAAGCAAAATCTAGGACCTAAGAAAATATTGATATCTGGAGCTCCCTGGCCAACCAGTCTAGTAGAATCAAGGAGATCCAAGTTCAGTGAGACATCCTGTCTTTAAAAATAGGGTAGAAAGAGGCTAAGGAAGTTGTCCAGCATTGACCTCTGGCCTACACACACACACACACCACACTACTCCACACACATTCATATAAACATGTACACATGAAGGAAATTCTAACATACAACTACAACATGCAAGAGCCTTGAAGAAACAACATTAAGCAAAATAAGTGTAAAAAGAAATCAGATGTGGGGGCTGGAGAGATGGCTCAGAGGTTAAGAGCAACTGCTCTTCTTGAGGTCCTGAGTTCAATTCCCAGCAACCCACATGGTGGCTCACAACCATCTGTAATGAGATCTGGCGCCCTCTTCTGGCTTGCAGGCATACATGGAGGCTGAACACTGTGTACACAATAGATAAATTAAAAAAAGAAATCAGACATATGGGGCACCTAGAGCAGTGACATCCTACGAAGACAGAAAACAGAAGCTGCTAAGAGCTGTGGTAGGATCAAGGGTGGTGTGTGTGTGTGTGTGAAGGATAGAGTCTCAGTTTTGCAAGATTAAGAATTCTGTGAATTAGTTCCACAATGATACTTAACACAAAACTATACACTTGTCAATGATCAAGATGGCAAATTTTATGTTTTATGTTTTTAAATAAGTAACCACAGGAAGTACAATGGACCAGAGACTTTTGACAGCATGTATGTGTTGTCTTTCCATCACAGGGGCAGAAGACCCCTAGAGGTGCTTTTAGGGGAGAGTAGGGAGGGAAAGGGGGTGAGGGAAAGTTGTCCAGCTGAGTATTCACAAACTCTCTTGGCAGAGTGGCTCTGATGAATCTGGGTAACTCTGGGGTTCTCCTGAAAATTTTCAACAGGCAAAGTGCTGCTGGGATCCAAAGGTAGACATTTTCAATCTAGAGAGGAGGCTTCCAAATCAGGGTCCAGGGCATGTGATCCAAACGTCTGGCTCAGTACAGCGCCCCCTGGAGGAGCAGCACAGAACTGCTTAGAAGCCAGCTTTATCATCTGCTCAGCTGCAAGGGTCCTTTGGGGTTCACATGAGAACTGTGTAGTGCTCCTGTCTGAGCCCTGTAGAGGGATGACAAGGATGGGTAGATAGTACATGGCCCAGCCTACACTTAGGGATGCCATAGTCTAGCCAGATGCCAATAGTGCATGCAGGGCACAAGGGTTCTTCTATTTCTGTTATCAAAGTGTAAGGATGATGGTTACTATGAAGCAAATGATTTCCAAAGATTATAGGTTGGTGTTATCATTTCTGGATAAAGAGCAGGACTCTTTAGGTTCTTACAAACTTCTATATTTTTTCATGGCAACCATGGTAGGTAGATGGCAAGCAGTTTCCTGCTAACACACACTGGGCACCCTGGTATAGAACCCTACCTATACCACCACAGCTGCCCCTGTAGTCCAGTTCCCACCTGTGCTTTTAGAACTGAAGGTCCCTGACACCAGGTGATATTAATGGAGCCCCTGCAGTATACAGAGCTGAGCAGAAAGTGAAACTGGATGCTCTAACACTTTGTTCCCATAGGAGAGAAACTCCACAACGTTGGTAAATACAAGATATTTACACTAGTAACAAGGGAAAAGGGTGGTGGTGGGGTAAATACCCCATATGGGAAAAGACACAGAACCCATGGGAGACTCAAAGTTCCAGCCCTGTAGGTGATGGAGAATCATATTATAGATAGACCTCCAGCTCCTCTCCCTTCTTTTTCTCCTCACACAAAGAGTAAAAGGGGGGACTTAGACAAGTCAAGCTACTCAGTCAAAGTCACCCAGCTTTGATTTTGAGGCATGGCCTTCCATGAGGCCAGGGAAATAATCACCTCACTGGATAATCAAGGAGTGCTGGAGGGTTACCTCTTGATTCCCAGGGACTGTTAAGTCTTCAGAGCTGAGCCCCATTGGCCATTTGTTCTTCTCTCTCTTCCTAGCACACCTAAATAAGCTCCCAGCCCTTTTCCAGAAGAACCCCATGACCTTCCCATAGAAGGAAACACACCTACCTGCCTGCCTGCCTGCCTTGCTCCTTCCTTGGAGCTATTTCACCCATAACCTCCAGGGATCCTGCAGAATTAATTCCACATTGTAGCTGCCTAACGCCTCTAATTGCATGGCTGGAGGCTCCCACAGTAACACTGAGAAAAGGACCATAAATTTAAAAGGTTAATTTCCTCTCCACTCCCCATTCAGACTTCTGCTCAATAAATTACCTTCCCAAACTGGCAGGGTGGCAGAGTCCAAGGACAAAGGTCAAGAGCCCCTGACTTGGTCCCTCATTAACATTTGGTAGTCTCTGCCCAGGCCACCCTGCAAGGCTTGTAGAAATGTCAGGTGGTCAGAAGGTGACAGGACACTTTATTCAGAGAAGATTTGACAAGATGCAGAACAGAGCTTAACATCATCCACAGACAAGGACACTCCACTCAACAACTAGCTCAGGTTGGTACCCAGCACACCCTGAAAGAGTAGCCATCTCAATATGCCCCCTAGGCACACTGGCTAACAACTAGGAGGTGGGTGATCCTCTTCAGAAACACACGTGTGTCAGGGGTGATCTGAGGGCAAAGGGGGGTCTTGGGCAACTGCTGTTCTTGGATCATCTTGTGGATTTCCAGGACCATAAAAATAATGTGCTGTAAGTTTAAGCATTGTCTTGAAATTCACTATCCTAGCTGTACCACCTCTGTATATACGAGCAGGTGCCTGGCAATACAACAAGGGCCATGGTCTGAGGCTAGGGTCCCAGGTTCAACCCCGCTGGCCAAGGCTCACTCATCCCACGTCCTTCTTCTCTAAACAGTCTAGCAGGGAAGAGGCTCAAGGGCAACGAAGGGCTCTCATGGAGCTGGCCTGCTAGGCTTGGTAAATACCCTCATCTATTGCGACTGTTTATACTGAGGCCAGGTAAATGTCAGGCCCCTGAGGAAGGTGCTAGAAACAGAAATGATTCTGACCTGAGCCTGGATAAGTAAAGAACACAGAAGCCCGACTCTCTCCAATCCAGGTAGGAATGGCTATTGATGAAGTAAGGCCCAAGGAGGGAAAGCAGAGGAAATGAGTGACAGGGATCTGGGAGGGCAGGATGGGAAGGAATGGCAATGGTTCCTAGTGTACAGCGAAGAAACAGACAAAGGTAGAAACACTGCCCCAGGGCTAGAGTGACTAGATTCAGGGCACAACTCTGCTATTCCAGCTGTACGGCTCTGGGCAAACCACACTGGCTTACTGTGCCACCTGCCAAGGCTTAGCTGTGTCTATAGAAGGGGCCCCATAGTCAATACAAGCTTTTACAGCCATACAACAGGGTGGGTCTTGGGGGTGAAGTGGGGTTTTACTGTGTGGAGCCTTTGAAGAAGCTCCAAAGAACGGAGGTAACAGGGCAGTGAGGGCTGAGTATAAACTGTGGACCAGAACCCGTGGAGAAATAGAAAATGGCAACTTACAACCCATTTTGCTTCCTTTGCTCACCCAGAAGTGGGTCCCATGGTGGCTTTATGAAAGGCTTCAGGGTACATCTCCTCAGTGCAGCCCGGCTTGGCTGCAGGCATAGAGTAAATGGAGGATAGAGGTTTTCTCTTCTTGCTACAGAGCCATGGTTTCCTCCCCATGTCCAAGGCAGATGCTAGCAACAGAGCAGGCCACAGGCCAAGGGGAAGCCTAAAAGGTAGAGCATCCCAATCCAGGCTTGGGAAACCTACTCTCCCCCATACAACTTCCTGGACAAGGCTGGAATCCGCCATGACTTAAGTATGCTCTCTCTTCTCTTTTATCTGCCACGGCACCTCTGGCATCCCTAATTACAGGTGGGTCCGATAGGCACATAAATGCTTAGCAGGAAAAGCACCTTCTACTGGTTCTGGAATTCTCTAAGTTATCAGTCACCTAATTAATTAATTTCCCGCTGCTGTGACCAAAACGTCTGGCAGAGAGCAACTTCAGGCCAAAGGGTTTAGCTTGAGGGTACAGTCCATCACGGCAGAGAAGGTTGACCAGCAGGAGCAGGGAGCCGCTGCTGCTCCCACTGTGTCCACAGTCAGGCGGCAGGGAGAGAGAGATGCTGGTGCAAAGACTGATTTCTCCTTTTGATTCAGTGCAGGACCCCAGCCCGTGGGGTGATGCTGCCCAGATTTGGACTACATCTTCTTTCACTGGATAAACCTCTCTGGAAATACCCTGCTGACATGATCAGCGGTGTGGCTCCTAGATGATTTTAAGTCCAGTCAATATGAACCTTTGCAGGTCGAAAGCATTGATTATGGGCTCCTGGGATCAAGGACCCCTAGGAACTAATCCACTGGACCCTGGCTGGGCGTTGTTTATTCCCCAGTTCTTCCATTGTAACTGGAGAAAAACAGTCACACATTTTGTGGATTTCTAGAGGCTACCCCAGCAAACGTTAGCACAACGTTAGATTCAGATAGGAGGAATGCACTCTGGAGCTTTGTGGCAATAACAGAAAATACAGTCAACAGTGATGCGCTATGCATCTCCAAAGAGCTACAAGGGAGGAGTTTGAATGCTCCCATCATACAGAAATGAGAGAAACTGAAGGTGAGGAATATGTTGATCACCCTGATTTGATCATTACCTAGTGCATGCG
This sequence comes from Neodon shergylaensis, assembly GCA_025134845.1. Taxonomy (NCBI): domain Eukaryota; kingdom Metazoa; phylum Chordata; class Mammalia; order Rodentia; family Cricetidae; genus Neodon; species Neodon shergylaensis. The sequence goes on along the minus strand of JABTXL010000003.1, from coordinate 5,625,686 downwards.
TGAACCCAAATATCACAATATGTCAATCAAAAAATTAAGTAAAACAAAAGGTTATAAGTTAGCTTGGGGTCATAATCACACAGCTCTCTAGTGGCTAAGTCAAAAATCTAATAGAAGTTTATACGATTCTCCTTCATCTCTACGAAAAGCTCTTGGTTTATAGGTACTTACTTAAAGGCCTAAAATGGAAGTTCTGAAAACTCTTAAAATTTGCTTGCAGAAAAATCACAAACACACACACACACCACTGTTGTCATCATCATCACCATCTAGAGTAGCTTGGTACAGGGAAAAACTAATTACACGGCTTATAAAGGGACCATTTTGTAGCTATGACACAAATCCCCAGATACCAACAGGCTGTGTGCTGGGTTTTCTAGCAGCATTGTGCGCATCTCCTCGACTCCCTTCCTCCCTCCCTCGGCGGTTAGGTCCGCCTCCCTCCAGTGCCATTCACCCTATTACTTATTGGTTAAACAGGAAAGGGGCTTCTGAGTAGAAGAGGGGAGGGACCTAACATTCTCTGTGCCTCGCCTTGCACAGGGATCTTGGCGGTATTAAATTTCAATTTCACGAGGCGCTTCCTAGAGGGTGCCCCTATTCTAACGAGCAGACCGAGCCTCGGTAAGCTCCAAGCAGCTGGCATTGGGGGAATGGCAGAGATGTTTTGAATTCAACTCCAGAGGCAATTTCTAGCATTTGTTTGTTCAGAGATTCATCTGTTCCCATGTGTGTATGTACACGTGTATTCACAAATGTGCAGGTATATATGTGTATGTGAGGGCATGTAGGCACTTGCAGGCTAGATGAATTCTCTCACTTTTACCTGAGACCCATGCATTTGACTAGACTAGCTGGGCAGCAAGTTAGTCTAGAGTCCCCGTGTCTTTGCCCCCTCAGCACTGGGACAAATGCTCTTCCCCACACCTGGCTGTCGGTGTCCTGACTAAGCCATATCCCCAGCTCCAACTTCCCTGTCACTTAGAATCAAACTGAGGAAAGGGTAAAACGATGACAATGAGAGCTCCTCACCGAGGGCTTCTGTGCACCAGGTGATGTTCTGAACACCGTCTGCTCTTAAGCGGATCCCCACCAGTGAGCTTCTGCCCATTTTACAGATGTGAACGGCCCCAGACTGCACACTCGGAAGTTGTGGAGGTGTTCCTGTGCTGCATTGGAAGCACATGCAACAGGTTGTGTCTAGAATATCCCCCACCCCCCGTTCTTTCCTGTGTCCACCCGTTCCTGTGCTTCACCCTCTTTTGTAAAATAGGCTCAGAAACAGTCCCCCCTTTTTGCTGCGTGCTCTGTGGGCAGGCATAGTGACAGCCTCCCACGGGGCCTGCCACCGAGAGCGCACCGCTCGGCTACCTGCTCACTAGGTAAAGCAGGCAGATGACAGCTGGGCACACAGCCCTTATTAATGTCGTCTCTAATGAGCCCTCAGGAGCATAAGCAGAAACACATTTTTCATGCTAGTGGGTGGCTTCCCTTTCCATCCTCGGCACGCAAGACAGCGGTTATTTAGCCACGAAATGTGCACAGCTTTCCCTCGCTTCTCACGCAGACGGAACCCACAAAACAGGGAACTGAAGAGTCCCGGTCCTTGGCCATCTGCAGGATAAACCCATACTCAGTGCAGAAGTGAAAGGCTCCATGTCCCACAGCCATAGCAACCATGTTTTGTAGAACCCATATTGGGACATTTGGTGGCTATCAAGGAGGAAGGGACAGAAGGTGAGAACTCGGGAATGTGCAAGCCTCAATACCCAGAGAGCCTGTCCACACAGAGGACTGTGGAGCTCAAAGGCAACTGGGGACTGTCACACCTCTCAGGGCGACCTCATCCGTTTCCCTGGAGGAGCGCCCTGGCTCTCAGATGCTGCACCTGAAGGGCCTCATTATCTCTAGGAACCTGGGCTCCCTGGAGTCAGTACGCATTTTTCTAATTGCACAAAAACCCTGGTGCCAGGAATAGAGCTCTAGAATTTAACACTGGGTCCTTGCTCTGCTGTTCCGATTCTCAGAGCTCACACGCTGTGGACCGGAGCTGCACCAAAGAGCCTCAGGAAGGGGCAAGTGGGTTCCACAACCTGCATTCTCCACATGGGAGCTGACAGCTACTTGCAGAGTCGAGAAAGTTCTAACGCAGGTGAGGAGCTGAAGGGTCAAGGCCACGTACCTTTAATGACTTTGTAGCCACGTGTGGCTAATGAGGGTCCCATCAGTACACCCCTGGTACCTGTACCTAAGGGGAAAAAAAATCACCTGTCTTTTAAATCTAGAAACTTTACGGGCCTATAGGTGGGGCTTGTGATGACAGACCACTGTTTTTGTATGAACGCGTTGAGTACTTCCTGTGAGCCAGAAACACACCTTCCAGTCAGATCTTCAATAAGGGAAACACCAGCACCCCTATATCAGCTGTAAAGGAACAGCCACGGAGCTGGAAAGTAGCAAGGAACCAGGAGGAAACCCAGGCAGCCAAGTCTGTTGCCCAGCCCTCCATCAGAATCCACGTGGGGCCTTGCTGTGGTTAGCTTAAGATCCGGGCTTATGGTGCTCGTGCCAAGAACAGCTGTGCAGACTTTAATGGCCCAGTCTTAATTCTCCTCTCCTGTTCCCAAGGCTAATAATGCCATCCCTTGAAACAGTCTGGAGGTCTTGAAAGACGCCATTGTGCCTGCTTAAACAGAAATGCCTTCCATGAAGAGGCCAAAGAGAAGCGTTAAAATCTCCAGAAACAGCAGCTACCACGGACTCTTAACTGCTCAGCAACACCTCCGCCCAGTGCACAGGCCAGAGGCACTGAGAAGTCACCAGCTCTACCGTGCATACCCTGCAGGCCAGGCACTCTGAAAATGTCCCTTTCCAGTCCCCAAATTCCACTACTGTTCATTAAGATCCACAAACATTTCATTCAGATTTTTTTCTCTTGGAAAATATACGAATTCTTTAAGAAGTTAAAACTCGGCGGGGGGGGGAGTATTATTTTTCTACTTAAAAAATGCTGATTATTTTGATGCAGCACCACACAGCTTCGATGACCACGCTGGTGGAACTGAACTGTTCTTGTCCCGGCAGAGAACAGAGACAGACTAGATTTTAAGGGGAAGGGGATTTCACACTCCTTCCCTACCCTGGGGCCTCTGATTTCCCCTCTCCGGCATTCTCTCTCCACACCTTGGTTCCTGTACTTGGCACCTGTTCCCCTCAGTGGCGCAGTGTTAAGACCACATCAACAAACACACACTGTGTAGCTTCTCTCGATCCAGCTGAAGAGGCTCTTCTTGCATCGACTCTACAGAGATGGGACCGTCACCATTTCTCCTCTGACCTAAGAACCCCCAGGAACGTCACTGGCTGCCAAACCAGAGGGCTCCCTCCAAAGAGAGTTTCCACCCAAGGTTCAATGGCTTTGCTCTTGGGAGAGCTGAAGTGAAATGCAGAGCTTCACGGAAGGCCAGTGGCCCACAGAATGATAAAGACCACCAGCAAGGGAAGCAGAACAGGAAGGAAATAAGAGCCTGAGCTCCTAGCAAGGAGACTGACCACTGAATTCACATGAGTGCAGGGCAGGCATCTATCTCCCTGAGCCATTCCATGTTAAGTCGCTTTTCCCACTCAGTGTGACCTTTGTAGTACGGGATTATCTCGATGGTAACAGAAGCACAGTGGTAAGATTAGGTAGAGGACAATGGACAATCGTAATCTCAGTCTTGCCACTCACCAGCTATAGGACCCTGGGCAAGTTACTAGCCCCATTGAAGCTTCAATGTTTTCCATCTATGAGTAATATTTATCTCCCTGGACTCCCTGAGGAGAGAATGAGCATACGTCACAGCTCGGACCCCCATAAATGTCAAGCTAGTGCCTTCAATGTCATTATGGTCATTATCCAAATTCACAAGCATTCTATACGCTTGCCTAAAGAAGCAGGCAGCTGTGAAAGTTTCTTTGTGAAAAATAATGGATTCTAAAATTAAACACTAGCTTGCAACTAGTAAGAAGGCCCTTACCCAAAACCTAAAGTCAGATATACCAACGTGGGCTACGGCATGTTCTTTCCTCTGTCTAATGGCCAGATGAAACTTGCCTTTAGCTCCGGGATCACGGGAATTAATGTGTACTCGGATTGATGCGGTGGAGCCACCGAGATGTGAGGCAGATCTCTTTGCCCGTGACACCAATGTATAGAGACTGAGGCCAGGGTAGGCAAAAATGACTGAGAGCTAATAATAAATGCTGCTGGGTCGCAAAAGGTTCTGAGTGTCCATACACAATTCTGGAATCTATTAGAGTCTCGCGGTGCTAATGAGACCTCTTACTGGGAATTCAAATTCCCTTTGTAAACTCCATTAGCAACCCACAAAGCAGGTGGGCAAATGTGCACCTTTCCTAGGGAAAAATGTCTTGCCTAAAAAGGGGAAGCAGGGAGAAAGATGGATTGCATCTCTCCTTGGAGACAAGTCAGAACACACACACTGTCTCTCTGTCTCTTTCAGACAGACAGACACACACACACACACACCTGAAATAGGATGCCATGGTACAAAAACATCTTTATCTACAGAGGAAGCAGAAATTATCCCCCACTAAAGTTTTGCCAATATGTCTGCCCCATTCCCCAGATATTTCCCCCAAATGACTGCTTGGGTCCCTTATGACTCTGTCTTTGCCTTGCAAGGCCCCAATAAACTATTTCTGAATAAGAACACATGGAAACTTTTGACTCTGAGAGTTCAAATTCTATTAATGACTCCAATGCATTTTTTAAAAAATATTTTTCCCTTAAAACAGCATCAACAGAGTTTTGATCTTATCTGTGTATTAGTTCAAACCAGCACAGAAAATTGCTGAATATTACCCAAAATAGCCACAACTAGGCAAAAGGAAGGAATGGAAAAATCCAGCTTTAAAAGAATTCCTTGTAGGAAGAGAGGATAGGATCACGGCAAGAGAACAGACAGGGGCCATCGAGGCCACTGGGAACACATTCTGATTCCCCACCCATGTGGCCTAAGTGATGCTTAAAAGCTTTGTGTTATTGGGACACTGACTCTCTAGGGAGCAGTTTGAAATGACACCCAAACAATGAATAACACTCAGCCTATCTCACCACAACCATCTTGCATTTATCCACATTGTCTGTCGTCATCAATGTCACTCCAACATTAGCGCTTTATGGGGATTTAACCATTTGGAGGTCAAGAGTCTTGCCAAGACACACGGGAAATTTTCCCTAAAAGAGCATATAGAAGTCTCCGTCTCCATCTAAATTTAGAAGGGCAAGGAGCATCACCTCCACCAAGCACGTCGAAGAAGCTTCGGCTTGCAGAAGCCGGGTTAAATCAACAGCAATGAAATCTGGCATTTGTAAGCCAAATTCTGGATCCCAATTTTAATGATGATACTTAAGGTTTTATGAGTATTCATTAACCAACTAAGACTTCGATATCTGCAGAGTCCATCTGTGTGTGGACTAAAATAAGCTTGCTTGTGCAAGTGCACGCGCGCGCACACACACACAAACTTGGCAGGAGTGAAATGGTATAGCTGAGCTGGATGGAACATACTCATTTAGCTTATTCATTCTTGACAATATGAAGTCATCAGAGGGAGTTAGAGAAGCTCTGGCAATTGCCAGCATGGAAAGAGACCAGGGTTGGTTATGTTTCTCCACTCAATAAACAATGCCATTGACTGACCAATGTACTCACCACTCTCTGCCCACGTAAGTAATTTGCTATTAAATACATATACTGTCCCTGTCAAAGCTTTGACAATGGATTATTTTTACATGCTTGAGTTTGGAGGTATAGAGACAAAGGGTGGGACACTCCTCTTGACCTCTGGGTCCCTGAACTGCAGCTTAAATGACCATGAAATAATGAAAGAAAGAACAAAGCCAGGACCTTCAGCCTAGCACTCAGACTTTTATGTCCTGGGTCAGGAGCGCCTCAGAGTACCATGATGCATATCTTGGTGTAGTGAAAGAGCCAGCACTTCCTTCAGAGGTCGCCTACCTCATATAAGTTTAGCCCTGGTTATGGTTTGAATGTGAAGTACCGTGGCTAGGATCACGCACTGAACGTGGGGAACGTTTGGTAAAGGGAGATCCTCAGCCTTCTAAAGGCAAGGATGAGGTGGACAAGCAGAAAGATCACTGGGGTTGTGAAGCTGAAGACTAAAACTGTTCCCTTGTTCATGTTTCACACTCTTACCCCTGCCCTCTATGGTGTGAACTGCCTCTTCTTTCTGTGCTATAATGTCCTGCTTCACCATGTCCCAGAACCCAGAGTCAAAGATTATGGACTGAAATCTCTGAGCCAAGAGACATCCTTCATCCTTTAAGTTAGTTTTCTCTGGCACATGGTCACATCATTAATAAAACTATGTTATTCATCTTTCAAGGTGCCTGGTTGAATCGCAAGAAAAAAGCAATCCAACTCAAGTCCTATATGACCTAACAGTGTGCAAGCCTATAGAGGCAGGATCTTGTCTCTACTGCAAGTGTTGGGAAGGATGATTTACGTAACCAAGCAACTAGGATTTTGAGGGCTGGCTTTGGTTAGCTTCAGGAACAGTCAGATCCAGGACACTCTCCTACCCTCTGATTCTGGTCTACTCTTTTTGGTGCTGCCCTCATTTCCTCTGTCTACCACAGCCAAGACGGGCATTTGATTCCTTGTGCATCCTGGGTTCTTACAGTTAGCTGTCCTAGGTCTTACAGTTAGCTGTCCTAGGAAGAATGTGACCAGTGTGTGTCAGAGTCCAGAGTGGATTCTGACTAAACCTACTCCTTGGGCCAAAATCACCATAGATCAGAACCTTTTTTGTGTGTCATAGTTGGCTGTGCCTGGACCACATGATCATTCATGTGGCTCACAGTAACCGACTGGGATAAGAAAGTCTATCCCCTGTATGAGAATAATACAGTGGGCAGAGAGATAGACTCCAGCAAGACTCTGTAGCGTTCTTTCATGCTTCTCTAGCGAGCGAGAGTCGTTAACCCAAGTGCATTGCTTCCCATAAGCCAAACTCTTCACTCCACTGAATGCTTCTGAGGGGTGCAAAGAACACAAAGGAAGTCAAGATTTGTTCTTAGAAAAAGCAAATCTTCTAGAAATAAACTAGACACAAAATACACCTGCTATGGAGAGCTATCTTGAAATCTTTTCTTTGAGAACAATACTTGTGCTACAGTTGAAAGGAAAGATAATAGGTCTGTCTTCCTCAGCCAGGTGCGGTAAGAGGGTGGTGGTGAAAGTCAGTCTTTGATATTCCGGTGGAAGGAAATTGCTTTGCAAGAATCTGCAGCTCTTCACGTCCTCCTGGACCTCTACAGTCTTCTATCCTGCCTAACACCCACTTCCATGCTATGTTTGGATGTCTCTTGGCAAAGATGCAGTCATCCACACAATAGACACGTACGCCCTGACCAATCCAAACTGGATTCTTTCTGCATTCCAATGCGTCCTTTAGGGAACTGTAGGCTTTTTCTTCATCTGGTGCCCTTTAGTCTTGAAAAATGATTTTGTTCCTTTTCTATACTTTGTATCATAATTGGCTCATCTTTCTTAATTTTATAAGGCATTAGACGTGGTGGCTGCCTGATCAACACAGGAAAGTCCAGGAGCTGTCTCCTTCGTCCCTGTCAGCAAGTCCTGATAGGGGCTGCCAGTGATGACTCACTGATGTGGTTTAAATACGAAACATCTCCCAAAGGCAAGTAGCACTGTTTGGGGAAGCTGGGGAAACTTAAGGAAGAAAGGCTTAGCTTGTGGAAGTAGTTTGCGAGGGAGGTAGCAGATCTTGAGATTTCAAGTCCCAATCCCACTTCCTGTTACGTTTCGACTTCCTGTTTTATCAAGAAGTGAAGAGTTCAAGTTGCACACTCCCGCCGCCCACTACCATGCCTTCCCCATCACAATGGACTTTGTCCTCTCAAACCATCAGCTAAAACCAATCATTGTTACCTTAAGTTGTTTTGTCAATTATTTAGTCAAAGGTTGAGGGATTTCAATGAGTTGGCAATGTGGTTTGTTGGGAAAATAAGTATCTCTAGGCTCTCTTAAAAATCAGCAGCTCTGGTGTGGCTGGGGCAATGTGGCTAAAAGTACTGGTTGCTCTTGCAGAGAACTGGGGTTCAATTTCCAGCACCTACTCAGTGGATGACAGCACCTGTCACTGATGTCCCAGGGGATCTGATGCCCAATTCTGACCTCCACAGGGACCAGGCACACAGCTGGGGAACAGCCAAATATGGAGGCCAATCATTCATGTGATAAAAATATGTTAAAATTTAATAATCATAATCATACCAGTAGAGGTGGAAAAACTGGCTTTGCATGCTTCACTGAGCTGAGGTTGAGGGGATGAGGTAAGGACCAGAGGATCCCCAAAGCTACCGAGTTGGCTCTGCTTGTTTGTTAACACAGCACTAAAATTGCAACCCTGCAGCATAAGCCGCAGCCTGCCCAAAGCCTGTTTGCAGGATGTACTGATGCAGCATCCTTTTATCTTTTGGAAAGAGCCATAGGAAGCCCAAATAACAGGTTTTCAAAACACACTGACGATATTTGAGGCAACCTGAGCTTGAACAGTTTCTGGCTAGTGTGCATGAGGCTAAATTTCCATAGACATCGATCCCCTAGGTGTCCAAAGAGCCAAGTACAACATCTCTAGCATGACAAAATGATATGTGTTTATGTAAATATATACCATCCTTTATGCCATAGAAAAGTTTATATGGGTTGACCAGTCCTACTCCAAAAATCCCCAAAACACTCTTCTCCAAATCATGCTGGCACTCAAGCCTTGGGTTTCAGAAAAATGTCAGAGATAGAATTTTGGATTAGGACTGCACAGTCATAAATTCTAAGCAAACATTCCCCAAATTTCCAAAATCCAAATCTGTAGTAGCCCTTAGAATGATGGCTTCTAAACCTGAAGGTGACAAATTATTAAAAACATAGATTTATTTATAGCATCATCATAGCTAAGCAAAGCTGTTTACATAGAAACGATTGAGATGAAATACACCTAAATAAATACTGGCTGACCTTCCTAAGTCATAAATTGCTCATGTCATTTCCCCCAGTTTCGTTAGAACAAGAATTTCATTCTTTAAAAACAAACAAACAAAAACCAACTAAACAGCATTATTTGGGACAGCCAGAGCCTGGAACAATCTAGCTGCCCCTCGTCCAAGGAACGGATAAAGAAAACACGGTACATTTACACAACGGATTACTACTCAGTGTTAAAAAAAAAATGCATCTTTAAATTTGCACCCTACAGTCTACAACCCCAGAGAAGCTTGAACTCTCTTCCAGAAACAGATGGAAGCAGATGCAGAGATCCACAGCTAACCACTGAGCCGAGATCCCGGAGTACAAAGGAAGTGGGAAGGAGAGATAATATGAACAAAGGGGTCAAGACCATGATGGGGAAAACCCACAGAAACAGCTGATCTGAACTACTGGGAGAACAAGGACTTTGGACTGACAACTGGGGAAACTGCACAGGACCGAACTAGGACCCCTGAATACAGGTGATAATGGTGTAGCTTGGGTAGTCTATGGTGACACAGGCAATGGGACCAGGAGCTGACTCTAATGCATGAATTGACTTTGTAGAGCCCATTCTCTATAGAGGGATGCCTTGCTCAACCTAGATTGGGTAGGGCAGCTTGGCCCTGTCTCAAGGAGTTAATGGGACAGACTTAGTTGACTTCCCAGGGGAGGCCTTATCCTCTCTGAGGAGCGGGTGGGAGATGGGGTGCGAATAAGGGGAGGGAGTGAAAGGAAAGGAGGGAGGGAGAACTGGGATTGGTATGTAAAAATAAATAAAATTATTAAAAAGTTGAACTAATATTCTCCCAAATTAAGAAGCAACATGTTCAGAATTCAGAATGCCATGCTCTTTTAAATTAATTTTAAATTAACACAGACTTGCCCCGCAGCATCCTGAGGCTGCATGCTTAAGTATTTTTATAGACTGAGATGAGCCACCGAAGAGCATCTGTGGGAGAGGAAGAGCTACGGCAGTTTCATTCAGGACTGAAAAGCTCCCAGCTCTACAAGACGGATCATACCCACTGTTGAAAATCAGAACTCAGGGACTCTTATCCAAAGTCCTGTCCCCAATCCAGATAAGCCCATCACTTATCTATGCCTCTGTGTCCAGATGTAGAAATGGAGACAGGATAAAGAGGAAGTGCTCATTGATTCTGCCCTCCCCTTAAGATATACAAAATTTTTGTTGCTTAGGAACGGTATGCCTCCCAGATCCCATGGTAACCTGGTAAGGTGATGGGTTCATAGCTACAGGAAACCAAGCCAATCTGCAGGAGTGATGTCCACAGAGCAACCAGAATTCAAATCTTTTTTTTTCTTTTTAATTTATTTATTTATTAAAGACTTCTGCCTCCTCCCCGCCACCGCCTCCCATTTCCCTCCCCCTCCCCCGATCAAGTCCCCCTCCCTCATCAGCCCGAAGAGCAATCAGTACTGAGAACTCAAGAACAACGGCAATGGGTTTTTGATCCTACTGCACGTACTGGCTTTGGGGGAGCCTAGGCAGTTTGGACGCTCACCTTACTAGACCTGGATGGAGGTGGGTGGTCCTTGGACTTCCCACAGAATTCAGATCTTGACGTGACTGCAAGAAGCCTCACTCAGAATGCCCAAGTTAACCTGGGTGGTGAGCACAGCCAGGAGACCGTGAGCCACTGAATGTGAAATCCACGCATTTAGAAAGGGATGAGAAGCAGCCACCAGCCCAGTCAATATGGAAGCAACAGGTAAGGACTCTGAGTGAGCTGCTTAACATACTGCCGAAAACGCGCTGAAATGGCCTGTCACCAGCAGCTGGGACGACAGGCTGGAACCTGGCCAAAACGAGCTGACCACTTCCAGTGCCACTGAGCTCAAAAGAAGAAATTAATGAGAGAAAACGTCAATATCAATGAAGTTGCAAGAATATAATGAGCTACGCGTGCTCCCAGGAGGAGCAGCCTTTCAGTTATTTCTTTTGGAAGAATTGCAGTCATGGTGTATTTGATCCATACCCGACCCACACTCTTTGGAGAATTAAAACCCATTTTACCCAATGTCAAGTTAAAATAAAAACTCATCAGAAGCAAAATAACTCTTTGCTCCCAGGGCTCCAAAAAGAAAGCGGTTCTCGTTGGTGGCTGGCTGGTACGCCTGTGACCTTTGTACTAAACTAACACTTGGCAGATGAAATCTGAGAATAATTCTCTTTGCATCATTAGCTGAAACACAGAGGGCTGCTCTGGGTTTCGATATAAGTGATAACAAAGAAAACGTGACACATTGGGTCTAATGGATGTGGCCAGTAAGCTCAGAGCAATTGTCCTGTGTAATCAAGCAGGCAGCCACAGTCTCCCCTCCCTGCATGGGTCCTCTGCAAGAAGCCCTCAGACAGCCCCTTCCCTCTGGCCAGATCCCACTCCTTCCAGAACAGCCATTCTCAAGAGACGTGGTAGCCACACCTCTGTCTGTGTCTTCCTCTTTGTGTGTTAGTATTGTGCGTGAATCTGCCAAACACACGTAGGCAGTTCAAAAGGATCTGGCTTCACCTTGATCCTGATCTGCGTCATTAAAACTATAGCACACACATGGGACTATCATACAGATAGCCCACTTCCCCAACTAATGAGTGTATAGCAAAGCAAACAGGAGGAATTTCGGTGGATGCTATGTGTTTTCCAATGCTCACATCCTCTTTGGGGGGTAAGGGAATGCTGTTGTTCCTTGTTTTGTTTTATGGCACTCAGGCTCAAGCTCCCAGTCCTATGCATGCTAGATAAATAGTCTAACACTGAGCCACAACTCTGCATGTATGCGTGTTTGTGTATACATGTGTGTTCCTCTTTGTGGGTACATGCATCTGCAGTAAAAAACCAAAGGATAACTTTGAGTGTCTCTCTCTTCAGGCACTAGCAACCTTCTTTTGAGAAGTCTTTCACTGCTGGAACTTGGCAAAGGAACTAGGCTGGCTGGCCAGAGAACCCCCAGGGTCCACATCTCTACCTCCCCAGCATTGGAATTACCGCACATGTTGCCAAGTCAGGTATATTTTAAATATGAGGTCTGAAGATCAAACTCAGCTCCTTATTCTGACAAAGCAAGCACTTTACTGACTGAGCTATCATTATGTTACATGAAGGAAATCTGAAGGAAAGGTGCAGGGGACTTCTCTATATTTTGAAACTATCGGTGACTCTATCATTAAATAATTAGTTGAATAGGGCCTTTGAAGAGGTCATTGGGGTTAAATGTCGTGTCCCCCCACACCCTGTCCACGAATGGGTCCTAACCCAATCAGACTACTTGCCTTGTTAGAGAAGGAAATTGAGGTCATATAAGTCATCCCAGGGTCACGTGGGTCTAGAGCCAGAGTGGAGTCAGCAGTAGGGTAGCCTTCTCTGAGCTACAGAGAGAGGCTTCAGGAAATCCCAGCCTGACCTATAAACTTGACCTTGAACCCCTAACCTCAAGAATGGCGAGTAAACATTTTCTTCTGTTTGAACCGCCTAGTGAGGGTGTTGTGCTCAGCAAACTGATGCATAGCCCATGTGTTCTAAGCCCTCCATTCACTTGGTTTTGTCTTCTGTCTGGTCCAGTCCTCCAGTCTTTGATACCTCTCCTTGAAGTAGAAGTGAGGATGGAACCCATTAAGCAAGGAAGACTCAGGCTTTCAGTAGCCCTTCCCTGCCCATGCAAGGCTGGTACTCAGGGGAGTCATCACACTACGGAAAGGAGGGCAGAAATGTGTCTGTTGGGCCCAGGGTACACAGTGAGAAAGATGGTCAGAGGAAGCTGTAAGGAGGAGAAGCTCCACCACGCTGTGAGGCCAACTTCCGGATGGTACCCATGGCCGCAGCAAATTGAGAATGGGAGGAATGGGCGTGGTGTACTGCCCACAATGCTGGAGAAGAGAGACTCTACCAGCCGCCTTGTCTGAGGAGCTGAGCTCTGATCTCAATTCATCTTCATATATGAAAGAACAAGGGTACATCTCTTTCCAGAACCCTTTATGCCCACCTCCTGTCTCTATCCTATTCTTGTACCCCTCTTCTAGTTTGGACCCCCCACTATTCACACTAACAGCACCTCCCTCCTTGGACTTCAAACACCATCCCATCTCTTCCCCCTTCACGACACTTGACATTTCCTGAAGGCTCTAAGCACTCTAGTGAAAGTCCTTGACTTCTTCTGGACCCTGGACCATGCACCCACCAGCCAACCACAGCCCTCTGAATGGACCCCAGATACCTCTGGAATATGCAGCACTCTCCCGGCCAGAGCCCAGCCAACATCCAGATCAAGTGATTTGGGGAAAATAATTTAATCTCTAGGAATCACTGTTTAGCCATCCGCTTCCCTTCTGACAGCAGAAATTCTGAAAACTCCTTTTTAACAATAGACTACATTACTTGCATGATGTACGTTCACAGGGGAATATTTTGTATGCAGCAAGAACCACAGAAGAATATTTAGTAACAGGGCAACAAAGCTCATGAAATATTAAGAGAAATGAAATTACAAAATCTTTTTTTCTTATAAGTGCACTTTTGCTGAAAAGGACATCAATACAGAAAAAGAGACTAGAATTATATATACTATGAAGCCAGGAGTAACTGTTCTCTTGTTACTCTTTTTCCTATATTTCAAAACCTGCTAATGGGAAATGTGTAATAAATACCTTCTCTAGTTATTTAAGAAAATCATTATCATTATCTTTTTACCTTTCCATTCCTAAGAACGATAAATAAATAAAGCAGCAACCCAGTAAAAGGCCGCTGTAAAGTAAGTGTATGATATCTTCTCACACTACCATAGAAAGCAAATACCACTTGATGAGTTTGAACTTGGAGAGACAAAAGGATGGCTAAGAAAGAGGCTGGTCACAACGTGGAGTTAAGACATGACTGCATTCCTAAAGGGTTGATTCTCAGACCTCAGGAGGACCCAAACAGTTTCCACCACCACCCTGCCCACTCAGTCCCCATGGAAACAAAGAGTGACACGTGCCACCCACAGGTCATTATCCGGCCATCCTGTGGGGCTGAGCCCCACACACTGCCATATTGAAATGTCTTGAAAAGGCTGCCAGGAGAGCTGAGTCCTCATTCATCCAGTTTTGTCCCCCGGTAATGAGCACCCTCCACTCCCTCTTCATTCTCAAAAAGACTGGTTCAGAACAGGGCTGGCCTTTTGAACGGCTCATGCAAGAATCCAGGAGCTCGGCCACAGTTCAGCCACAAAGGTCAGTGGAAACAGCCTGAATTTCAGTAGGAAACCTTGGAGGACTTCAGCTGAACTGCTTCACTTTTGTCTGGATGTGGGAGTTCATGACCTCGCTATAGATGTGTGACCAGCACTCATCTGGTGACCTACTCTAAAGACAACTAACAACAGGTCTGGTCTCTGATGACCCACAGCCTAGTTAGTGTAGGCTGACCTTCCAGGCCCACAAAGAAAGGATTACTTGGAAACAAGCATGTTCCATGTATAGCATGTGCATTGCTTCCATCTCCGACTCAGAATTAAGTAGGTATGTTGACAAAAAGGCTCCCTCCAGGCAAGCTTTTCTGGAGCTGGAATTGGGCGTAACAAATACTCTAACTTCCCATACAATTCACATCTATACCTGTAGTCTCAGCTTCAAGTCCTCCTGACTTCCAACGGCCCTCCTCTCTGCAGTGGGCTCCATCAAATACATTCAAAAGCCACGTTACGAGGCTTCCAGGAGCAGGGCCTAATTAGATTAGATAAATGCTGTGACAGTTTCATGACCGTAGCTATGTCTTTATGGTCCCTGCCATAAACGAATGCGTCACCTTCTCTCTGCATATGCTACGGCCTTCTGAAACTGCTCTTAGGGACGTCAATGAAAAGCCACCTATGGAGGCCGATCTGTACAGAAGGCTTGCCCTCGGCTACTCCCTCTAAACAGATCCATGAAACTATTTCAGAGAGACCCAGAACAGCTATCTACACAGTTGTGAATGGCGATGTTTTGGAATTTGGTCAGACAGACCAGAGCACTACAATATCTTTGTATTGTGCAAAAATAACACCCAACTAACTCTTCTGTAGATGGAAAAGGGAGCCCAAGCGAACATTTGGATGAAACAATCTTCCTACCAAAAGCTTACTAGACATCTCATGGGCAACGCAAGAGAATTCAAAAACGCATCTTGCCTTGATTTGTCCTATTACTCTTAGGTCGACATCCCATCTCCCAAACCCAAATGCCCCCTTAGCAAACAATTCACATCCAATCCAGTTGGAGAAATAGCAGAGAGCAACTCACCAGAGAACATCTCCGGAAGAAGATAGGTCCAGGGAATGTTCGAGAAGCCCTAAACCTACTTGACTGAGAGCTAATAAGAAATCTGGAGCGATTTCTAGGGAGAGATTTTTCAATGTTTCATTGCCCATTTCTTTCCACATGGTGTGTGTGATCTGTTTCTGCCCTGGGGTGACATCAGTCAAATCGAAGACCAATTGTCCACCTGAAGTTCTGGATGCCATTTTAACAACAGGCTGGTTTAACAGCAGCAAAAATGAAAAGGTCACCTTAGTTGCCACATCAGGGGGACCCTGCCCAGCTACAACCCAAGCCTTTACCATATGGAGAGAGGGGACCAGGACTGTGCATCTTTAATTCAACAGTCCTAAGTACTGTCACACAATTAGGTTCTCCCTGGGTTTGCCTTGTTCCAGCTCTGGACAGGAAGGTGCTCTCTCTATTTTTCCCGCCCACAGCTCCTCTCACATAAAGGTGGCGTATCTATAGAGAACACACTTGTTCAATCAAGGCATCAACTCTACGGCAAGCCTCTGGGTGGCTACCTGCTCCCATCTATCCTACCTCATAAATCTCAGGCTGCATTAAGTAGAAGCCTGGTAGATATGAAGCTCATGCCAAATTTGGTTCAAATTCGATTTTCACTTAAGCCTTTAGAATTAGCTTAATGCCTCAAGGTACACTGATGCCAGCCAGTGACATTGCTCAGGTAGAGGTCATTTTCTCAGTTCCACACTCAGTGACTGAGAATGTCTCCATTGGAGGCAAAATTAGACGTAGTAAGTCAGAACTGGAGATACCTGGCGAGCAACCATTCAAGCCACCTGCACCTGATCAAGGACATCATTTGTCACGTGAGCAAACTGCTACTTAGCTGTTTCTGAAAACCCTAGACCGTGGGGCTCCTCCACCTTTCTGGTCTAAAATATCAGAAACTACTACAGCAGAAAACAGTTTTTAAAGTTTGCACATTCTTCGTTTCTTCCTAAACACCAGTTCCTGAGTGGACTGTTAGTGAAAACATTACCAGAAGTCACCAGCTTTGGGTTATACCAAATGCCAACAGTGCAATCAACTGCCTTGCTTTAGGTCCAAAATGGGGGAAAAATAAGAGGTGATGGTTTTGATTCTTCAAAGTTGACGTTTCCTAGATGAAGACCCCAAATAAATCTGGGTGAACACTAGGAAGCCCCAAATCTCTCTGCACTATGCGTGTGTGAGCACACACACACAGAGAGAGAGAGGGAGGGAGGGAAGAAGGGAGGGAGAGGGAGAGGGAGAGAGAGAGAGAGAGAGAAGATTAATCCCAAACCCCTCCAGACCAGATCTTCCCCTGCAAGGTCTGTAAGATGTAGGCAGCATCTAAACATCCTTTGGAAAGATTTTCGAAAGTGCTTTTGTTTGGTGTCCCCTACATCAAGCATGTGAGAATTCCTGGGCATTAAATGTGGGTATCGGTGTTTTGCAAAACCCTGGAGATGGTTAGCCAGTTCCGAGAACCAGTGCTCCAGGAAAACAAGGTCCCAACTTCGTACCAGTATACCAACACATATAGAAGAAGCAGCGCCTACCTATATAGAGCGAGGAGTCCTTCCTCCGCACGTGGTCGTCAATGTAGGAGACCCCCAGGGGCTGCACGGGGGTAGCACCGATGCCCAGCAGCACCTGAGCCCCAATGAGCAGCAAGTACATCATGTTGGTGGCTGTCCGGTTACGGCAGATAAGGTCGGGGTCAGGCCCCTCATCACTGCTGGAGCCATTGGAGGCACAGACGTCGCGGCCCTCTGCGCCCCAGCGGATCTCGCCAGCCTCGTACTTGTACTGGTGGGTGAGGAACTCTGGCAGTGCTGAAAGCAGTGCGCCCAAGGCCATGACGATGCCGCCGCAGCCAATAAGGCGGGGCCGGTGCCCACGTGCTCCGAAGTAGCTCACGAAGAGAATCAGCGCCAGGTTTCCAATCTCAAAGCTGCTGGCAATCACGCCCACATCAGCACTCTGAAGGTTGAACCTGCGTTCCAGGGTGGTCAACACGCTCACCTGAAGGTGGGAAAAGGCAATTTCAAAGTCTGTCCTAGAAGACTCTCCCCAAGACACCGCCCTGTTCTTCCTGAACCCTCCCACCTGCCTGGTAATGTGGCACCAGATGCCAAAGACAAGTAGAAGCCCAATGAATGAATCGGAGAAGCATTCCCTTCGATTGAAACCCTAATTTAACTGGAAAATTCACTTTCGTAGTATCAAAGATGATTTTTCCCAATATCTGCCTGCATCTTCAAGAGTGCCATGTACTTCATGGCGGGGAGGGCTACAAAGTCGTCGTAAGTCCCAACGTCCATAGGTTACACACTCCCAAATATATGTTCTACTAGTCAAAACAACCTAAGTAGCAAAGCTGAGCAGCTAGCTAGCTTAGCTCAATAGAATATATTCATCCATGCATCCACCCATGCGCTCTTTTCCGGGTGCTAGGGATTTGACCACAGGAGGCCATGACGACCCTGAATGCACTCTCTGTTGGCCAGGCAGGCTTTGCACTCACTCTGTAGGCCAGAAGAGTCTTGAACCTATTTGGTCCTCCTCCTACAGCTTCCCAAACAGCTGGGATCACAGACCGACACAAACAGGCCTGGGAGTGGGATCATACTTAGCTGTCCTTCCTTCTGGGAGTTTCTAAATGACACGGATTTGCCTAAAGGAATATCTTATAAAACAAACAACAACGACAAGCCCCTCCTGTCTATTCTAAACACTGTAGCCTGCCCGGGAAATTTTCCATGGGGTATTTTTGCCTTGTCTCCCTCTTTTGTATTCCTGTCTGCCTGTTCGACAATATTTACTAAACATACGCTATTTGCCTGGCAATGCCCTGCATAAAAAAGAACAGAAAAATGAGGACACCTGGCCTTAAAAGGCCACCTGGCAGGAAAGTACACACAGATACAACTAGAACATCTATTGATAAAAGATCACATTCACAAAACAAAGCACAGTTCACTCTGGGGGGCTAAGGGGTGACACTTTATCATAAGGCTTATTGACGGAGAGATGGAGTCCCTCTCCTGTTTGTGGGGACCGTGACCTGTATCACAGGAAGACAGCTGTCCCTGTCATGAGAGATCTGGCAGATGACCGAGGTCCTTGCTGTGCCAGAAAGAAGCACTTTGCACGAAGGTATGAACAAGATGGGCATGAATTCCTGAGGAAGGAGGACTGACCCGGATCCTAAGTGAGGAGCACCACAGTGAGGAACGGGGCAGTCCGTGCAGTGTGGTAGCAGGAGTGCAGGGCACCGAGATAGAAAACAGAGACGAATCCTTGCTATTTCCTCCCTCCACTGTGACCCTCGCCAGCTCAGGTACCCTCCCTCCACTCTGATGCTGTGAAATCAGAATCCTAACAGCCCTAGCATGATGGATATGAACGCTGGTATAATGATGCAAACTGACCAGGAATCCTTCCATCTCATGGCAGGAAAGTAAGGAAAGGCAGTGAAGTACAAGGGCCAGGGTAGGTGCCACATGGGCTCACCCTCAGCCTAACTCCTGGTAATCGAGTTACTGTGCACTTTAGCATGCTCATCTGTGAAGCAACAGATGAGCCAGGGACCAATGAAGGGGCCAGGATAAACCTAAACCATGCACATGTGGGCTCTGCGAAAGGGTAAGCTGTAGACCTGATGAACACCAGTATTTCTGTGATTCTCTGGGAGCATCCGGGGTTTTAACAGCCACACCACGTATGGGAAAGGATGAACGCCGGTGGACAAAACCGCCAGGCTTCTATGGAGGCCTTGGGGCGGGTATGGATGATGTTCCTCATCAGCACACAGTGACAGACAAGAAAGGAGGGAGGAGCATTTCAGGAGAACTTTCTTTCAGGCAGACTGCCCTACATCTGCGGACCAAGTGGGTATGTGCTGTTAAAGAAAGGGCAGGGAGGAGAGTCACTTTAAGATTATAAATAGGGGCACGGTTATAAGCACCAGAGCCTCGGCAGGCTTCCAGCCGTGTCTTGTCTGCTGATATCCGTCCCCCTGTGTGCCCATACTGTCAAAAGGACAGTGTGGCCAGGTTACTGCTCCTTGCTTCCTTTCAGTACATGTATTTTAAATCCCTGGAGCCCAGAGGATCTTAGCCCCATCTGAAGAGCTTAAGCTCTTAGTACCTTAGTACCTGGGCTCCCGCAGCGTTGGTGACTCAGCTGGACCCTAGGGTAGCTTTGAATCTGATCCCCAGAAGGAAGGTGAGAGGCAGGCTGCTAAGGCGATGACACATGATGAGGATCTTTCTCTCCTTCAGCACTCTTTCATGGGCCAGCCCCACAGGGCAGCTTTGAAGCTTCTGTCATGCCCAAGGTTCCCATTCAGGTTCCAATTCCCTTGTGCTTTTCCGGCCAAGGCCAACCCACAACTCACTCAGCCCACACTAGGAGATTAGATGGCTCCTTTCTCGGAATACCAGATTGCAGTTGTTGAGAACAGAAGATAAACGGGCCCTGGCCTGGTTACAAGGGGCTCTAAGAGGCTCCCAAACGATGCTCTTTCTGAAAGCTCTGGGCAAGGGAAACGAAGAGCTTCAATTATTCGCTTCTTTCTGCTGTGACAGAACCGTGCACGGCAGACCAAATGGCTTTCAACAGGCGATGTGGAGTGGAGGGAGAATTGACTGGGAGGTGGAGAACCACATGTTGAGTCTAGAAAGATGCGCAGAAAAGCCTGGCTGAGAAGAAACCAGGGACTAGCCAGGCGAGGGGGACCAGACAGTCTGATGGTGTCTTAGCATCACCACTGCTGCGGCAGATACCTAAGACAAACAACACGAAGGAAGATTTGCACGGGCTCATTTGGAAGGTTTCAGTCCAAAGTCACTTGGTATCATCATTTCAGATCTATGGATAGGCAGACTATGACAGGGCGGGGGGGGGTACCATTTGGTGGAACAGGATGCTACTGCTTCACAAAGGCGAGGAAGGAAGAAGAGAAAGGAAGGAAGGAGATGGGGACTCCAAGGGGTCATCTTCAGTGACCAAAGTACCTTTCACTAAGCTTGCCTGCTTCCCAACACTGCAGGCAGTAATGAAGCCTTCAGCGCACGGCCCAAAGATGCAAACGGCCCAAAGATGCAAGCCTCAACGGGTAGCTGTGCTGGTGACACGCTCCACCATGGGGGCAGATGGCTACACAGTGGAGGAGAAGCTAAAGTATAGTAGTCGTTTTTTTATTTCCGCCATGACGCAAGAGGCCAGGCACAGAACACAGCATATCTGAAGCCTGGAACCCCGACAATAGCTCCAATTCAGCAAATATCCCATCTCAAACTCTCTCACAAAGTGCATGTTTACGATGCCAGGTAAAGGTCATGCCGGGGTCATACCAACAGACAGCAGTAGGCAAGGCACAAATTGTCATTTCTTTAGATCCAGATCCTACCCGGGCTCTTAGTCTGCCTCCAACCAGGGTCTTTGCTCTTGTGTCCTCTTATGATCCCCAGCGACGCTCGTCTAGACCAACACTTAAAGTTCCTGCCGCTGTGCTGAAACTATGCTTTGCGGATCAATTCGATCGGGGGGCTAATGCTTTTACTCATTTAAAGCACAGTTTTGAGAAGCTGGACTAATTAAGTATGTATGAGGCCATAAAAGCCACTTGTGGCTTTTTATGTGGCAGAGAACAATCCTGCACTGAGGGAGCAGACTGCTGAAGGGAATGGCTGCCTTTACTTAATGGGTAACAGGACTAGAGGAAACAGCTGGATAATTAGAGACAGAGACAAAGGGGCAGGGATTCCGGGAGGAAAAGAAAGGAGGAAGTGCCCTTACCCTGGGCCGAGGGGAAATGAAGTTAGTTTGGGAAGCAGGCAGGGTCTGTCAGGCTTCTGCTGCATTAACTGAGAGGGAGGGAGGGAGGGAGGGAGGGAAGGAAGAGAGAGATCCGCATTTCTGCATCTCATGAACTCTTGTTAAGAACAGAGTCCCAGGGCCGGGCGATGACTCAGGGAAGTGTTGGCTAAACAAGCATGAGGACCCGAGCTCAATCTCGAACAATCATGTCCAAAGCTGGGCATGATGGCACACAGTGCCAGGGAGGTAACAGCAGGCACATGCTTGGGTTCCCTGGTCAGTTGGTCTAGAATCCTTACGGAGTCCCAGGTCCCAGGGAGAGACCCTGTCTCATAAAACAAGACGGATGACTTCTGAAGTATACCTAAGATCGACCCCTGACCTGCATATATATCCACATGCCAGTCCAAGTGCATGCATGCATGCACACACACACCTGTACGCACACATGCATGCACACACACATGCATGCACACACGCACACACACAACATCTAAAATAGAGCCTAGTAGCATGAAGAATGCTTATTCTTTACTTTTTATGATTTTTGTTTGTGGTGCTGAGACTGTAACCTAGGGCCTCATGCATACTCCTAGAGCCTCCTGCATCCTATACAAATACACAGAGCTCTGGTTCTATCACCAGCATGGGGTTCTAAAAAGCTGCTGCTCATCTTGGAATGACACCATCAGTGACAGGGACATGCTCAGCCAATGATCAACCTGAGGCCTGGCTCTCAACGCTTGTCCGCAAAACCTGACACAGAGAGCGTCAGCGTTTAATTCCTTAGTGCTTTGGATTCCACAGGTTTGTGGCAAGGCCAGAGGACCTGCAATTCTAAGAAGTCCACTCGCTGCTGCTGATGATAAGAGGACTGGGGAACCCACACTTCGCTGCCTCTCCTCCCATCCCCAACCATCTGATGCTGAAAGGCTCCACTTCTAAGTCAATATAAAGTACAAGTCCCTCTCCTTTGACACTCACAGGGCAGGGGGGAGCCTTGCCTCCTAGGGTGCTGCAGTCACTCTGGGTCTGACCACAGTTAAGGGAACTCAGTCTAAAGGTAGAACTTTGGTACATGTTGACATCAGTACTGTAGGACAGGATGGCCTGTGGGCAGGCACATCTGATTCTTCCCCTACTTTCTAAGGAAGTAGCCTGGGGAGGTTGCCAAGCACTCGTTAGCAGGAATTCAGATTCTTAGGGCCATGGTGGAAGACTGGGATCTTCTAAGACATGAGCCCACATTTTCCTTCTGCCTTGGGTGGTGAGGCTGGGCCCAGCTACTGCAATCACCTGGGGAATCCCTGAACAAATGTCAGTGCCTGTTCCTCGGGCCTCTATCACAAAGGTGATGGCTCCCCCAAGGAGGCGGAGCGTGTTCTGTGTGTACCTATGGCATATGTGTGCCCAAAGCCCTGGATAGCATTGCAACCTGATCTATCCCTAGAGCTCTTTTAGAGTTCAATGTGGAAGTCCTGATTTGGGGTAGAGGGTCTTGTCAGGGGATGAATATATCCATCCCAGTCTGACCATGAACTCATTCTGCAGTCCAAGGTGGCTATAAACTTGAGGTCCTCCTGCCTTAGCCTAGGATCATGGGCCACAAAGTCAAACCAATCTTGTCAGAGCCTGTTCCCAAGCCTTTGCCACAGATACAACAGTGTGTGCTCTCGTGAGGACCACTGAGGTCCGGTAGCTAGTACTCAGTAGGTATATACATTAAGGAGCTATCATCATCACTGGCATGCATGATCTGTGTGCTTTTTTCCATTTCATCTGATTCCACGCACCACAGTGCCTGCTGCGTGGGCAGTTCAAGAAGCCTTGGCTGCGATTAAGAGACAATCCGTATACGGCAGAATGAAACCATTTAGTAACAGCATAGACTATAGCACCACAACAGAGAGGCAGAGCAACCAAGGGAATGAAAACACCGACAACAGATCTGACACACAACAAGAGTGAAATGGATTGTAAGAGACATGGAGTGGGAGAAGTTGCCACAGCAGTGCAAAAGCAAAGATCAGGAAAAGGAAGATACACCAGGCAGAGAGTTCTAGCCAGCCTGGAGTAAGAAGAGATGACACAAGTCTTCAGAGAGCTGCTGCGAGGAGTCAACAGAGATAAAGCAGGCTTGAAGGTCACACTGAGGATCTGCACTGGGTTTAAAGGTATTTTTTAATATTTATTTATTTATTATGTATACAATATTCTGTCTGTGTGTATGCCTGCTGGTCAGAAGAGGGCACTTGACCCCATTACAGATGGTTGTGAGCCACCATGTGGTTGCTGGGAATTGAACTCAGGACCTTTGGAAGAGCAGGCAATGCTCTTAACCTCTGAGCCATCTCTCCAGCCCCTGCACTGGGTTTAGATGTCAACGGGGAAGGGAAGCTGTTGAGCAGAAGCCATCCTTTAGAAATAGCATAGCATGTCAACATCACTGTGGTCATGACAAAGAAATGTGAGTGCCTCTCTCAGGGGTTCCTGGAAAGAATTTGACACACTTACTCTGGAAAGAGTCAGACAGTCAACATTTTAGGCTCCCAGGCCATGTGGTCACCATAGCAACACTGGCATCTGCCATTGTAGCCCAACACAGCATCCATGACAACCTGTACATAAATTGACATTTCTGAGTTCCAATAAAACTTGACTAACAAAAGCAGGCAGAGGGCCAGATTTGGTCCCATACCCCTTTGTAGACTGCCCAAACCTTGGCTCTACACATTATATCTTTAACTGAAAATAAAAACTTCCCGTTTATAATAAATATATGAAACACTCCTGTTAAAAATGCACATTATATCTTTAACTGATAATAAAACTTCCCATTCATAATAAATTTATGAAACACTCCTGTTAAAAATACCAAAAAAAGAGAGAGTCATTTCTAGACAGCTCATCACTAGTTTGTGAAGGCTGGAGAGTTTAGTTTTCTTTTTAAACCCCACACAGTGGTTTTTAAAGAAACTTTAATTTCTTATCAGCCCTTTCAAGGGCACGTTCTCCCTGGACTGAGGGGAACATTCTCTGCTACAGGAAGGCAGTATCCAGCGTCTGGGATAAAGCTACAGCAGTACTAATCTCAGCTTAGGGAAGCCCCACATGTTACTCTGTTTCTCATCTGAACAACCACTGTGCCTTATAGTGAGAAGTTCGGTGCACTGGGGAAATGGTGAAGTCCAGGACCCCAGGTCTGCACAGCCAGGTGGCCCAGGACACCATAGTCCCAGCCCCTGGCTCTTGCTCCAACCACATGCTTCACCACTGGGCTGGGTGAAAGAGACATTGGCAAGGCTGTTTGATGTCTCCTGCAGTGTTAGCACACATCGGGAGATAAACGGGTATAATTTTCAAATCAGTCTTCCTTAAAAGGCAGAGAATGGATTAGAACAACTTTTGAGACACTGACCATGGCCCCAGGCACGTACAAGAGCATCAATGGTAACCAGTTTACAAAGCAATCCTGTTGTTATCCTAAGCAAACTTCATTTTTGCGGGAGCATGAAAATAATCTCAAGGAACATTCAGTCTCTTCTCTGTCATGCCAAGGCCATGTCTTTTTTCTGGAACACATTCCTGCTGTGAAGCCCAGGCTGGTCTCAAACCTCAGCTTCCCAAGGGCTGAGATTACAAGTCTGTACGGCCACACGCCATAATAACATGCCTTCTTACAGAGGGATGAGCAGGGGACATAGGGGAGATTTTAAGAGCTTCAAGAGACAGGGTCAGGCTCTGCAAGACAAGCCCTGAGACTCCTTTTCTAGTCTGTCTGTCCACAAGGAAGAAAAGCTCCAGGCTCCAGTATGCACTGTAACCATGTGCATAGCTGGGCTTCAGCATGCTCCCTAACCCCCCAGCAGGATCCTGGGCCACCAAAGTCCTCTCAGGCCTCTCCCTGGGTGACTCTTTGTATCCTGATCTTACACACCCTTGCTGTCACTTTCGTAGATTACCTGGAATGACAGTGGCAGTGTCTGCCTACCCAGATTTACAAAAACCTCCCTGGCCTCTCATTCTCTAAGAACTCATCTATGTATACTTCACGTTCCTCCACTCCATCATCTACATCTTTCTGGGACCCTCTCTCCCCCTCCTCTGGACTGTGGGTCCTCTCATCTTTCCTCACTGCCTTCCCAAAAGTGACCCTGAACCACAACAGAGGCAACTGGTTTTTATCCTGTGAATTGCATGTTTAATTAATCCATGATAAGAGAATGTGCAATGGTTTATGATCCTCCCACTCAAAATAAATAAATAAATAAATAAAGTAAGCAAGCATCACTAAGTGTAATTGCTTTCAAAATGCAAAACACATCATTGATCCCCCCCATCCTCGCCTCTTATTGCTCCTTATTTCAGCTTAGATACACAAAGGTTCCACCTCTCTGCTACCCTCAATCAACAGAGTTCCCTGCACTCTATGCCTGAGCCCTGGCAACACTGGCAGGTACTTTGACATCAGGCCTCGTCTTACAATAATTTGTATTGAGCCTTGCACACCACAACCCAGAGCATTGTTTCAACTCGAAACGTGTTTGGTACCTGTTCGTTTCTATTGCAGGGCAACAGGAACTCGGTGGTTTCCTCAGTTTTCAACCAAGTACGGCGGGCCAGGCAAAGGCCTACAACAGATCTTGGTGTGAGGCTCACACTAAAGATTTATTTCAACACAGGCTCCTCAGGCAGAGCTGTTTTGGGCTTAGTCAGAATCTCTGCATGCTCCAGGCCCTCAGAACACTATTGAGTGCATTGAAAAGCCCCCATTTAAGTTGGAAAATGGCTTAGTAAAGTATTTGATGCACAAGTCTAAGGACCTAAGGTTAATCCCCAGAACATATATACATACATATACATATACATATACATATACATATACATATACATATACATATATGCTGGTGTGAACAAGTCAGTGGTGGTTCACACCTTTAATCCCAGCACTCAGGAGGCAGAGGCAGGCGGATTTCTGAGTTTGCGGCCAGCCTCGTCTACAGAGTGAGTTCCAGGACAGCCAGGGCTACACAGAGAAACCCTGTCTCAAAAACAATAACAAAAACAAAATGAAAAATAACCAATCAAACAAAATAAACAAGAAAAAACAAAACAGAACAACATCAACAAAGGCAGGTGTGGTGATATAGTATCTCAAGGAACAACACTGTATGTATGTATGTTTGTAAGTATGTATGTATGTATGTGTCTTTCTGTATACCTATATATCTCTATTATCTATGTCTCTATTTATTATATATTTGTCTGTATCTATCATTTATCTATCTATTTGTCTATCTCTGTGTGTATAAAGACCATTATTATGTGTAAATAATAAGTGAATATAAAAGGGGTAAAGGGGTAGGAAGAAGATTGTTAAAAAAGACGTATGGGGAAGAAAAGAATTCAGCGATCACATGGAATTTTGTTTTTGAACTCTGAGATATTTGAAAGGTGTCTTTTTTGTTGTTTTTGAGGCTGGATCTCATATAGCTCACTATATAGTTAAGGTTAGCCTAGAACTTCTGACCCTCCTATTTCTTAGATAGGCCCTGGCCCTCCTAAGTCCTGGAATTACAGGAGCTAGCTACCATATGCAGCTCTTCAACTCTGGGCTAAACAAAGATAAACATAGGAGAAGCTTCCAAATGGCCATGATCATTATCAACCTTTGACAGAGTACATAACATAGAAACATTTAAACAGTGTGTGTATGTTTGTGTGTGTGTGTCTAGTAAGAAAAATGGTTATTACGGCTGATCTGAGAAATATTTTCATCAGATATTTTGTCATAGTAACAAAAAAAGTAACCAATACAGTGTGTGTGTGTGCATGTGTGTGTGTGTGCGCGCGCGCGTGCACAGGGCAGGTAATAACAGCAGAGGAAGGGGTGTTAGCAGAAGGGCAAAGGAAAGGGTGTAGAGTAACCAACTCACCTCCACTGAGACGAAGACCACCCGTCCCCCAATATGAATCCTGCCCCTTCTTATCTCCTGAAGGCCTTTCTCTATCATAGCTACCCCCAACTGGCTTCATCCTTATCTTGTCCCCACACAAGTACAAATAACTAAAAATAACCTTCCTAATCCCTGCCATCCTCCTCCTTTCTGTCCTCCAGCACGGTCCACAAAGTCCCCTTTTGTTGGACACAGCTACCACTGCACACTGGTCCCATTCCTATCACTGCCCTGCTCTGGCCGCAGGAAGCTGCAGCGGATAAGTGTTGCCCATGCCCTGTGTCTTCTTTGATACAAACGCTGCTTTCCTTCTCCTATCACACCGGGTCTCTCTGTGATTTCTGGCACAGTTGACCTTCCCTTGTGACAGGCATGAACTAGAAGTCCCTTGTTCTCCTCCTAGCTAATCATCCTTCTCTCTTCTGTAGCCAGAAACTGTAGAAAACCATGTTCCACACTGACACTCTCTTGCCTGATTCTTTCACACTGACAGCACCCAATCTCTCTGTGGTGCAGATTCCTGCAGTTGACAAATGACCAGGCCTCTACTTCAGACCATAGTACCCACACTTCCCTAACCCAAAACATAGGTTTGTCCCTTTCCACCCATCCAGCCTGCCCTGCTCTTCTGATGGCTCCTTACCTGAACATCAGCACCTCACACACACCTAGGCACCCCAGGTCCCTGACCCCTCCAGCTAGTTGCCAAGTTCAGATCCTGCCTGTAGATCCCAAGTACCTTCCAGATCTGCTCAAGCCGACCTTCTCTACATGTCTTCTGACCTTTCTCATGTATCCCATCCACTGTCCTCACAATTCTCATCCCTTACCACCCTGTTTAAAACTCTAGTAAAAACCACTACCAAAAAAAAAGTTCAAGCCCTTTTGGCTTAAGGTGACAGACAGATCTGCTGATATATAGTCACATCCTGCCTCTTTGGCCTCTCTGCACCAATCCCGAGGAATATTTCCCATTCCCTAGCCTTCAGATGAGCCAAATTCCCAGCCCCATGGTTCTTCCTCTTTGCACTAACGTCTAAATCATATGCACACTGCTAAAGATTCCAGAAGGCAGGGAACCTCCGAAAGGGTGGCAACATTGGTAATCAATTACTTAGAAACTCGGGAGTATGTGCAGCTCTGGTCTCAAGCCCAATACTGCAAGACTATTATAGCATGAACACTGTGGACAGTTCCTTGGAAGAAGGGAAAACACGCTAGCCAGGCTTCAGTTCCTCTGCTGTCGCTCCTCCCAGAACGGACAGTTCCTGAGAACTGCCTGCACTTCTTAGGAACATGGGGTATCACTAGATGACGGGAGGACAGGCAGATCTGACCGTGTTTATGCATCAGACAAGGACTGGGAGGATAGAGTAAAGCGCTAAGGGATATGTAGTCTCCCCCATGGCTGATCTAATAAAAAGAGCCAATAGTGAAGTCTCCACAGTACAATCTGCAGTCGGTACAGGTAAGCTTAGCTAAGCCCATTCCATTCTGACTACATAACTACATTAAGTAGCGAATGTCATTCCTATTTACTGATACAGAAACAGGCAGAGGAGAAACCTTTTGCTCAAGGTCTTACAGGCAGCAAAGGGTAAGGCAGCACTCACACAAGTCTAGACAGTGTGGATGCAAAGCCCATACTTTTTACTGCCATACAAGTTCTCTTCTCTAGAAGTTGGAAAAAGACTACAGGGCTGAGTGGAAAGGAAAGAACCTTGGCAAATCCCCTTCTGAAAGGTCAGTGTGTTTTCGGACACCTACCAGAAGGAGCCATGTAAGCTTTCAAAAGAGGGAGGCAACCATCAGTTTGTTATACCCAGATATGACACCTATGAAGTAAAATAATGATTGACAAGGCATGATGTCCCTATGGGAGTGAGAGTGGCTACATTGATGGTTCCAATAGCTTTCTAATTAGACTTAATGCCCATTCAACAAGAGGAAAATCAAGTCTGATACTAGAAACTTAGCCAACTACCTAGGGCTAAAGATGTCCTGTATCTTAGTCCAGAACATACCACTGCGATTTTACTAAATCAACACAATTCCTAGCTACATTCCAAACTAAATATTTGTCTTTATAGCCACAGGTAGGTATAGGTCTCAAGCCCCATTAAAGAAATATCTCCTTGCAACAGATGGAGACCATTACAGAAAATCACAACCTATCAAAATGCATGTAACCACAAGGTGCTAGTCCTAACTAAGACATTTTCAACACAGATTCTGCTAAGGCTCAGGGATCATTGTGGAAGAAGGGGCAGAAAGACTGTAAGAGCCAGAGGAACAACTTTTCTGCTTTGCTATGAGAATTCCTCTCCTAGACATGTTAGAGAAACTACATCCTTGAAGTCTCATGAACACTGCTGCCTAAATAAGACCTCAGCACTAATAAACATAAACGCACTAACATGGGAGAAGGGAATCTCAAGGGGCCTCAAGCTTAGACAAAGAACTATGGGCAACTATGGAATGCCAAGACTTGAAAAAATTATGTTTCCCAGGAAAGAACTCCCAAATTGGTGCTCTAATACTAAGTGGTCAGCCTTGAATCACACACACACACACACACACACACACACACACACACACACACAC
>JABTXL010000003.1:5577616-5595929 GCA_025134845.1 Neodon shergylaensis | reverse complement strand
CACACACACACACACACACACACACACACACACACACACACACACTTATATGAATTGAGCAGTTTTCATTTATATATTTAGGAAGAGTTATATACACATATGCATATACATAAGAAGAGTTTAAGACATGGACATGAATTTGAGAGACAGAAAGAAAGGCTGGGGGAAGGAAAGGAAGAGAGGAAATGATGTAATCATACTTTAAAAATGATAACATAGGACCACACTGTCAAATGTAGCCTTTTTAAGACTCTGGAAAACTGATTAAGGGAGAATAGCAAATTGAAGAGCATTAACTCCAGAGAAACCTTTCAGTCTTGGGTACGAACACAAGGCCTTTGATTCTGGTTCCTCCATACAGGTCAGCTAGGAAGTTCCTCATGGAAGGACGGCCATGCAAACCAGCAACTCCACTGGGGCAGGAGTTTATCTGGGGGTGGGGTAGGGGGGTGGAACATGAAACACTACATACTTACTGACAACCAACAGCAATGCTGATAGTAAACATCAAAAAGAAACCCACCTCATCTGCTTCAAGCTGCAGCCGGGTTAGAGCAAGCAGCTATTAGACGAGGTAGAAATCTAATAGAAAGATGGTCTTCAGGAAGCTCTCTAAATATCCCTGGTTGACCAGAAAGCTCTACACATGAATACAAGGAGGGAGATTCATGTTCACTCCTCAGTTCTGGGTATTGGCTTGTGTGCACAGAAAGAAGAGAAACAAAAGTACAAGCCGGGAAAACT
This sequence comes from Neodon shergylaensis, assembly GCA_025134845.1. Classification (NCBI taxonomy): domain Eukaryota; kingdom Metazoa; phylum Chordata; class Mammalia; order Rodentia; family Cricetidae; genus Neodon; species Neodon shergylaensis. Next base: position 5,595,185 of record JABTXL010000003.1, on the reverse strand, counting down.
TCAACCCCGTTTGATGTGCAATCTTGGTGTTCAACGGACTTGAACACAAACTCGGACCAGACACCGACTGTTTGTGCTCAGAAACAATCCTTGTGAAGCCAGGTTCAAAAATAAACACGATAATTAAATAAACACAATAATTAAAAAACAATTCAAAATGAAAACAGCAACAAACAAAGGAACTGAGAAATGAATAGTCGCATCTCACACGGGGCAAGTTCCCCAGATTTAGTTCAAGCACAGAATTAAACAAAACACAACAAAAACTGAACTGTGTGGAGGGGGCAGAGCTGAATCCATAATTGTTAGGGTATATTGCCTCAAACGTCCAGTTTTCGGCAGAAAATAAGCAAAGAGACAAAAATATTAGAGAAACAAGGATACTACCACCACTACAAATGGCAGCAAATAGCAACAAAACCCACATGGGACCGTCTCTTCATTACTCAGGAAATAAAAGGCAGTCAAATGGAATAACTTAGAACTGGCTTCAGTCTTTGCCATCGCTATGACATACTGAATCGATAATAAATACCTTCCAAGAAATAAGGAGATTTATCTTTAAAAGATGGAATTACAATAGTAAGCCATTAACAACTATCTTAGTAAAGATGTGACCCAGAATACAATCAGACAGATGTTCAGTCATTGCAAAAGTAAAATAAATGAAAGGATCGGTCCACTCCAAGGAGCTCAGTCTGAAATACAAGATAGCTGAAGAAAGAGTCAGAGAACATGAAAAGAGCTCTGCAGGATCCAATCTAGAGACTAAAGGAGGAGGACGAAGTCCCTCAAGGATCATTGTGACACCAGCAGACAGAGCAATATTCCTGAAGCCAGAGTCCTACTAAGAAAGAAGAGAAAGGATCAGACGAAAGAAGCAATGGTTAAAATATCTGAAATAATGTGTTCAGTGGGGGGCATGAATCTAGAGGTCCAGGAATTTCAATAAACTTCAGAACAGGGGAAACCATTAGATCTATACACAAATTACAGCCCGTTAAAAGATAAAGAGCAACAGAAAATACTAAAAGAAACAAGGGAAAATAAAAATTTCATCATCTTCTGGGGATCCTCATAGGGGAGTAACAATTGACTTTTTCATCAAAAACAACAAAGGCCAGGGAACAGTGAAATTACATAATTAAACCACTGGAGGAAAATGTCCAACCAAAAGAATTGCTTATCAAAAGAGAGGTACATATAGTCTTATAATAAAGGTCAGATCTTTCTTACAATTCATGGTTAGATCTTTCTTACAAGGAATACAAAAGTAAGACCTTCGGGTAGAAGGGGAGAAAACACCTGCAGAGATACAAATATGCACTAAGAAATAAAGCTAAAGAGATGATTCAGCAGATAAAGGTGCCGGCAGCCAAGCCCAGAGGCCTGAATTTGAACCCCAGGACCCAGATGGTAGAAGGAAAGAATGGACCCCAGCAAATTGTCCTCTGATTCCTATATATATTCTGTAGCATTTGTGCCCCTAACCAAATAGATAAAGTGTCAGAAATAAAGACCCCACGAAAGTTACCAATGTACAGGAAACAAAAGGCTGCATAAGTGTATTTTTCCGCTCCCGTTACAGTCTTCAACAATCACATGACAGAAAGAAGCAGGTGACAGTTCATTCGCAGTCTGTCCAGGTGGTCACTCAGGGGTGAGAATCGAAGCAGAGTAGAAGCAAAGCTTCCTATTTTTACAAGAATTCGGTTAGCGCTGACCCAAATGAGACTGTAATCACTGAAGACACGAATTTGTAAATGCAGTCACTAAGAAAATGGCGAGGAAAGAAAATGAATCAAACAAAGCAGGAGAAAAGAACACAAAGGAGGGCCATAATGAAGGAGCAGAGGAACAAAGACTTGAGACACAAAACCAGTCACAACAGTGGATGGAAACTGCACTTCCATCAACTTCTCATGGTCCCAACACACAGGAAGCAAAGACTCACAAAATGAAAGGGAGAAACACCCTATTCAGCCTTAACGGTTGGAGAGTTTAACAGCCCACTCAATAACCGATATAAACGGCAGACAAAAAAAAATAATTGGGTCTGGGTTACCTCACTCAGGATAGTGTTTTCTATTTCCATCCATTTGCATGCAAAATTCGAGAAGTCATTGTTTTTTACCACTGAGTAGTACTCTAATGTGTATATATTCCACACTTTACTCACTCATAATTGGTTTCTAGCCATAAATAAAGGTCATTGAGTCTACAATTTGATATCCTAAAGAAGCTAAATAAGAAGAACCTTCATCTGGTGATGGATGGAGATAGAGACAGAGACCCACACTGGAGCACCGGACTGAGCTCCCAATGTCCCAATGAGGAGCAGAAGGAGGGAGAACATGAGCAAAGAAATCAGGACTACAAGGAGTGCACCCACCCACGGAGACAGTGGGGCTGATCTATTGGGAGCTCACCAAGGCCAGCTGGACTGTGACTGATAAAGCATGGGATAAAACCGGACTCTCTGAACATGGCGGACAATGAGGGCTGATGAGAAGCCAAGGACAATGGCATGGGGTTTTGTTCCTACTTCATGTTCTGGCCTTGTGGGAGCCTAGCCAGTTTGGATGTTCACCTTCCTAGACCAGGATGGAGGGGGGAGGATTTTGGACTTTCCACAGGGCAGGGAACCCTGATGCTCTTCAGGCTGGAGAGGGAGGGGGAGAGGAGTGAGGGGAGGGGGAAAGGAGTAGGGGGAAGGGGGAGGAGTGGGAGGGAAATGGGAGGCTGGGAGGAGGAGAAAAAAAATTTTTTTTCAATAAAAAAAAATTAAGGGACATTTGAGGGATAACAAGGAAACCTAATACAACAAAAACTTACTAAAATATATACATATATCAAAATAATCTAAATAAAACCACCAAAAATGGAGGAGGAAAAAAAATAATTGGTCAGGATAAAGACAATTTGAACAACAGTATGTCCGCATCTTAAACTCAGCAATAAAAGGACAAACGGCTCACTTTTCAAGTCATTTGAAAAGACACTTCACCAAAGAAGATGTAGACGTGTCTAATAAGCATCGGAAGAGACGCTTAGCACCATTAGTCTGAGAGAAATACCAGTCAGAAGCATGGTGAGATACTATCCCCACCCACCAAAGTGTCTGCTAGAAAAGATGCAGACACCGGGTCTTCAAATACTGCAAGTGAGCGCGTGAAGACAAAATGCACACAGATGCTTGGAGACCGGCGGAGCAGTTCCTTAAAATATGAAACTCTACTTTATCATGGAACGGTCTCACCCCCGAGCTCTCCTCAAGCACAATTACAGCTCACATCCCACGAAACCTATAAATTGTGGTATTAGGCTTAACAGCCCAAAACAACTCAAATATCCATCAGCGCTCACAGGGAAGACGAAATATGCTCTATCCATAAATCTGGTGCCAGTGTCATCTAATAAATCAATATTCACAGAGTTCTAACACAGGAAAAGTATTCAGCAGTGACGTGAAAGAAACTATTGATACCCTGCGACATGAATAAAACTCGAAAATTCAACACTGAGTAAAATTAGTTACATGTAAAAGACGAGACACTGTATGAGTCCACTTATATGAACATCCAGAAAAAGACAAATGTACAAAGAAAGGAGACAGGGAGGAAGGCTCTGGTGTTTATGAGCATTGACACGACAGCTCATAGATGTCTGTAACTACAGTACCTCTGGACCTGGTACCCTCTTGTGGTCTTGTCAGGCACTACATACAGAGAGTGCACATACTTGCATACATAGAGTGCACGTACTTACATACATGCAAACAAACATGGATAAACATAAAATAAAAACAATTTTTTATGTAGATAAAGAAATTACAATGCATGGGGCTGAGCCAGAGCAGGAACTGACAGACATCTGGATGCTGTTTATCTGTTTGTTTGTTTAACTTGTTTGCTTATTTGCTTGCTTTGTTTTTCTGAGATAGCATCTAACTATATAACCCAAGGTGGCCTCAAACTCACAGGCTTCTTACATCTTCCTGAAGATGCTGAGATTGTAAGATAGTGCCACTATAGCCAACTGAGAACCAGTTTTTACAGGGGCATTTTGAAATAGAGTGTGATAATGATTGTATAAGGTTAGCAATCTGTTAAAACTCACTGGTTATATGCAATGCACAGATGGATAATTATTTTAGTTTATTCTTCTCTCATATATTATTACATCCCAAACAAAGTTTCCCCTCCTTCCAGTCTCTCTCCCCACCTCCCCTCCTCCCCAGATTTACCCTCCCTCCATCTCCCCTCAGAAAAGAGCAGGCCTCCCAAGGACCAGCCAAACACTACATAATAAGCTACAATAAGACCAGGCACATACCATTGCATCAAGGCGGGATAAGGCAACCCAGTAAAAGGAAAAGGGTCCCACAAATGGGCAAGAGAGTCACAGACAGTCCCTACTCCCTATGTTAGGACACAAGAACACCAAGCTACTCAGTTATAATATATATGTAGAGAATCTAGGACAGACCCCTACAGGCCCCCTGATCTCTGCAAGCCCCATGAGTCCCAGTCAGTTGATTCTATGGGTCATGTTCTCTTGATGTCCCCAACCACTCTGATTCCTCCAATCCTTGCTCCCCTTCCTCTGCAGGACTCCCCAAACTAATGCTTGGCTGTGGGCCGCTGTATCTGCTTCCATCAGTTGCTGGATGAAGGCTCTCTGGTCTCTCTGACGGGCATTCTGCAAGGCTCTGGTCCCGGAACACTCTGCAGGCAGGACAAACTGTAGGTCGAAGGTTTTGTGACTGAAATGTCCCAATCCCTCCACTGGAGGCTTTGCCTGGTTACAGAGGCATAATGACCTGCGTTCAATCCCCAGAACACACGTTAAAATAAAGCTGGGTGTTGGATTCTGGGGACTGAAATCAGGCCCTCCTGCTTTTAAGGCAAGTATTTTAGGGACTAAGTCATCTCCACAGTCCACTGTACCTCTCCTTCCTCCCAATCATCTTTCCCCACACTTCATAATGTCGGTCTTCTTTTTATTTACTATCTTCATAGACATGGGTTTCACACTTCCCTACAATCTGGACACCTTGGGATTAAATGTTATCTTCCTAAGAAGTCATCTGGACTAGAATATTGCATGGCAGGCAGCACAGAATCGGGACAATGACAGTTGCTGGCTTTATATATCTTTAAGGTTCCAATGGTGCCCTCAGCAGGCTGCGCCAAAGCCTGGGCTGTGGGGTCACCTCAGCTTCATGCATGGTCAAACCAACCCACTGGGCTCCCAGGTTCCGGAGAGACTATGAAGAGGACAGTGTCAACACCTGCCGTGAGATCACCCTCCACAGTGTTCTAAAACTCAAAGGATACAAGACACAGGAATGACCGGAAACCAAAGGCCGTTCATTTACTGGCCATGCATTTTGAAAATCAGGATAAGTAGTTAGTGGGAACACACACCCAGTCTCTTCATGGTTTTTCTTTAAAAGGCAACCATTTGTACAAATGGTGGCACTGGGACAGGAAATAGCATCTGTGTTAGGTCACTTTTCAATGGCTGTGAAGAGACACTATGACCAAGGCAGCTTAAAAGAGTTTAGTGGGGTCTTACAGTTTCAGAAGGTAAAGTCCATGATCATCATGGCGGGGAGCGTGGCAGCAGGCTGGCAGACATGGTGCTGGAGCAATAGCTACGAGCTTACATCTCAGAGAGGAAGCTAACTGGAATGGAATGGACTTTAGAAACCTCAAGGCCCAGCCCCTCATGACAGACCTTTTCCAACAAGGCCACACTCCTCACTCCTCCCCAAACAGGTTCTACCAACCGGGGACCAAGCATTCCAATGTACACATCTCTGGGAGCCATTTTCATTCATACCACCACACTCTCCATTATTGTGAGTTTTTAAAACTTTCCAGCTGCCAAGAAGGTGCAGAGACAGAATTCCAATTCAGAGTCAGATGGCATCTAAGCGTGTGGTGATGTCTCACTCTGGAGACCCGGCTGCCCTGGAAGATCCCTAAATCGTTCAGGCTTGCCTCAAACTCATGCAGTCCGACGATTACTGCCACAATGGCAAACTTAGGCCATGGACTTTTTTTTTTATATCCTGTTGTCAGGTTAAAGCTTTCTCTGCTCTGTTTCAGGGTCATTGTGGGGTCCTCATCAGGGAAGAGGCCCATATGCAGTCACTGGAGACATTTACACCAACACTGACGATATCCCCACCTCACAGAACCAGGGAATGATCTACAGGTGATCACCAAATCGCTCTCTCACGCCATCACTGCTTCTGTTTTCTTGCCTTTTTTTTTTTCTTTTAGCCAATTACCTCTGTAGAAAGCTAACATCCCACCGGTGGAAGAGGAGGGGCAAAACAACAAACAACACACACACACACACACACTAAAATAAACAACAACAAAAACAAAAACAAACACTGGGAATTGGAGGATTTTTTCTTCCTCTCAGGAGCAAGCTGCACCCAGAGTCCTAACTAAACAGCTTCCTCTTTAGAGCAAATATTGGTCCCGTGAACTGAGGCTGGATTGAGACAGCTCATTGTCCCCCATGCTACTAAAAGGATCTACATGGGCTCGAAAGGGAAGATTTGCATTTATTAGAAGGGAGGAACATCATAAAAATGCAAAACACTGCATGATAACTTAATAAAGCTGTAATGATAAATGCCTCCGCACTTGGGCACTTGGAAGCAGAGACAGAAGCAAGGCAGGGTGCAGGCTTGGTGCAATCACCCTCGGAGTTCAGGCTGGAGGATGTCAAGAAAATAGCTCCCGTCTCTCAGCAGCATCCAAAGTGGGCCAGATGATGAGAAACCTACGAGCAGCTCCGTGAATCAATGGTATTGGCTGAGAAACCAGACGGCAACTCAAAGTCATTTTTCCCCAGTAATCAAATGCTAGCTCCATTTATAAAGTGCTTCCGTATGGAATCCACCCTCAATAAAACACTCTACGCTGCCCCCTGGGTGATCAATATGGTTGAGCTAGCCCCTCTCATACAAAGGAATATACTCATTTCCAAACACCCTGAAAGCCTCCAGCCTCATAATAGGTTTCACTTACAGTGATGCTGGCAGCCAAAAGCATCTCCTGAACTTGACATTTCCTCTGCCCGCTCATTGTCTCATTAAGGAACGGCTCCACAGCAAGAAGCAGGCCTTTGGAGTCAAACTACCTCTCTGCTTACTCTGATCACTCCACTCTTAATATCGCTAGTGATGCAACCTCCCTTCTCCCATCCAACATCAAGTAAATATGTTGTTAATAACACAGGGATGAATGCACCCAGAATCATGCTTGCTGCCTACACGCCCAGGGGCCATGCTTCTTTTTAAGGCTTCCTTTTCATGTAAAATATATCCCCTCAAATGTACTTCTAGAGATTGGACTTGAAGAGATGAGCCTGCACTGCCACAGGCTGTGAAATAATTGCCAGGGAAGTCTGTTCCCCGGGGACCAACAAAGGAACAGGGACTTCTGAGTTCTCAGAGAGTGAAGTTTTTCAGTCTCTGGAGGCACTGAAGCTACAAGTCCCAGGTGTTCGTGTGGATCCCGAGCCAGAAGTTCAACATGGAGTCTTGAATGCCCTTCCAGGCTAATGACCAGGTGACCCTCTCAGGCAGCAGTTCTCAACCTATGGGCTGAAACCCCCAGGGGAGAGAACAATCTTTTCATCTGCACATCAGATATTATAATTCATAACAGTAACAAAATTACAGTTATGAAGTAGCAATGAAAATAATTTTATGGTTGGGGGTCACTACCACATGCGGAACTGTATTAAAGGGTCACAGCATTAGGAAGGCCAAGAACCACTGCTCTAAAGCTCACTTCCGGGTGTTTTCTTCTGGCAGAAGCCTACGTAGAATTAACAAGTCCTTGCTGGTTCACAGGAGCTCCCTGGTTAGTGGCATCCACTGAGAACCTCATAGAAATGCAAACTCTCAAAGCTGGCACACTGCTGGGTCAGATTCTGTATTTAGCAATGACTCCAGGTGGTATGGTAAACCCATGGAAGTCAGAGGCACACCTATTCCCAACTTGTCATCATCTGTGGTGGCACCAGGGGCACTCTTACCCAGATCATGACAAGGATGACACAATTTCATGACATAGATTAAAGGATCCCTCCTGGAAAGGATGTTTTCTTTCCAAGACAGTTACTATGGCAATGTTCGGTCTTTCCAACGCCAAGGACCAACCAGGAAGTGAATCATTATATGCTATTATAGCATCCTTTCCTCACCAATGGGCAAGTTTTTTAGAGTTAAAACAATAGCTTCTATAGTAATCTAGAAGAGTAAGAAGAATAGAACGGGAACATGGATGGAAGGATGGATGATGGGTGGTATATTGGTTTGAATAAAAATAGCTCTTATAGGCTCATATGTTTGAATGCTTAGTCATCAGGAAGTGGTGCTACTTGGGGGATGATTAAGGAGGCATGGCCTTGTTGGAGTAAGTGTAGCCTGGCTAGAGGAAATCACTAGGGTAGGGCTTTAAGGTTTTGAAAACCCAAGTCAGGTCCAGAGGCTCTCTCTTTCTGCAAATCTGGATGTAGAACTCTCAGCTACCTCTCCAACACCATGTCTGGTTGCATGCTACCATGCTCCACACAGTGAGAACAATAAACTAAACCTCTAAAAGTGTAAGCCAGCCCCAGTCAAATGCTTTCCTTTATAAGAACTGCCATGGTCATGGTGTCTCTTCACAGTAATAAAACATGAACTAAGACTGGTGGATTAAAGGAAGAAAGGAAAACATTGGCCTTTTTGGACTCTAGTTCTGTGGATCTAGACTTATGTCTTCATTTTAATCACCCATGCGATTGAAGCATGGTAATACTGGACTACTATGGTTTGAAGGTTTCTACCCTGAAACTGCCCCCACCCCAAAGCATTCTTATATTAAAACCTACTTCCCAGTATCAATGGCACTGGTGGGGAAGGCCTCTGGAAGGTGTGGAAGTAGGTTAGATCACAGGAGACCAGCTCTCACACAGCACAGAAGGGAGCGAGTGTGAACAGAAGACAGGCATTGCTACACACTAGATCTGCCAATGGCGCCATGGAGCCTCCAGAGCTCTACTAGATGAGTTTCTGGGGGTCTGGAAACTGCGTTGAGGTATCTTATTAACAGCATAGTGGAATGAGTATGACAGGGATAGACCCTCTGTAAATACCCCATGCTCTGGGAATCTGCTGTTGGCTCAGTTGTTTTGCCAATTTTCTCCAACTAGTGCATAAAAACACGTATCAATGACTCCATGACTTGTGCTGACAGAGAAGGAACACAATGAGCCCCAGGTTTATTAAAATAAAAAAAAAGCCACCATCTGCCTAAGCAACTAAATCACAGGCAACCCTCATCCCAGTTCCTTAGAATATCTGGGAGACTTAAACCTCTTAGGGGCAAAGATGAGGGGTGGGGTTGGAGCAGTTAAACATTCTAGTGTCACACAGACGCAGTTTAATAGACCAATCCAAGAAATGCTTATCTAGGTCAGGGGGTCTGCACACAGTGCCAGCGCTCTTCAGCCAAATCTCATCGGCCACCTGTTTTGCTACTAGAGTGTCCCTGGATCATAGCCATGCCCCGTTTGTGCTGTGTTCTCACTACAACACAGATCTTAGAAGTTGTGAGCATGTAATGGGGGACCGTATGGCCTGCAGAGCCTGAAATATTTACTATCTGCCTGGTTAAAGGAAGTGTGCCAAATCCTGACGTAGAGGGATATAGCTGGGTTTGCTTGGTTTTACTGTTGATTATGTATCAAAGACACTGTGAAGCTACAAGTTACACACACACACACACACACAAAGTTTCATCTATCCCAAGCTCCCAAGCTGGCTTCTGACCTCCTAAATACTGGAATTTGGCATGTGCTACCATGCTTGGTTTATGAAGCACTAGAGTATAAACTCGGGGTCTCATGTGTGCTAGGCAGGCACTCTGCCTCCTGCCTATAGCCCCAGTCCCAGGACATACACAAATTCCATATCTAGCTATTATACATTGGGCTCTCTTTGGATTGACCTGAAAGACAGTGTTGGATTACAAGTTGAAAAGGTCAGCTGTGCAGAAAGAGTGGGAAGAGACCACCACAGTCAATTAGAGATAGGTTAGATTTGAGGCCGACAGTAAGGTAATATGGATAACCCTTGAGAGATTCTATCCGTGGGGAGCAGCTTGGCTCTGATACCCACTGGTGAAGTAGGCACAGGGTGTAGGCAGGCTTGGATGACAAACTGGCTTCAACCAAGCCAATCCCTGAAGAGAGCAGACAGCAGGGAGCCTTCGGCTGGCAGGCATCCCAGAAGTACGTGAGGTTGATCACAGTGGTACCGCAGCATCCTTGCCACCATCACCTCACATGTGCCCGATATATGTCTTCTAACATTCCTTCTTTGAAAGATGCCTCTAAATATTAAAGCCTTCGAAGTACCCCTCTGAGCTAGCTTTACCAACTTAGTGATTCCTTCATTCAGCAACTTTAAAATAAGAATCTGAAGGGAGCTAGAAGAGGGGAAACCATAATCAGAATATGTAGCATGAAAAAGAATCTATTTTCAACCAAAAAATAAGGAGTTTAGAATAATCAGAGGGGCACGTTTTTAACTTTTTAGCCATTGTGTGTTGGTGGAAGGCACATGTTGAACAATAAAAAATTATATTAGTAAGTTGTTATGTGTTGTTTGAACTAACTCACTTGAGAAGGTAGCCCTGGAATTGAGGTCCCTCCTGCAACCATTTTAGACCCAAGCATGTTTGTCTAGAAAGTCTCCTCCTCCGAGGTCTGCCTTTTCTGGGATGGGCTGACCTTTCTCCTCTGTAACAGGGAGAAGAGTGAACATCAAAACAGCCCAAGAGAAAAAAAAAAACCCACTGCCACTGAGAACAGCTTGATGGTAAGTCCTTTCCAAAAGCTTTCTATCATTTACCCCACGATATTAAAGTGCCCAAGATGGGAAAGGGAACCTGGGAGTACAGAAGATAACCATATTCACTATCTTCCTGGGGCCAGGCTTGATTGAGAGGAAGGTATATGGGCTTAGCTCAACCAGGAACCCCAGCTGACTCACTTGGCTTCCCCAATTGCTTTCTGCTGGATGTTGTGAGTGCCGATGGGACAATCTGATGCTGGTTTTTGCCATGTGTTACTATTTGCTGACTCAGAAGTCCCACTGAAGGAGATGGGTATTTTGCTCTCAGCCTGGGACTCCCCCCATGGAGAATTACAGATGGCAGCCTCAAGGGGACTTCCCTGGTCAGTTTCTCTGTGGGCGTCGTGAGTGCCCAATCTGATGGCGTTCTCTCTGTTTCTATTTGTTCTTTTACTTGGAAGCATCACTGGAGAGGACACTCTGTCTTTCCTGGTCATCGCATTAGGGAACTCCAGCCAGTTTCTGTGATGGAACTTCCCCAGTTGGTTTCTGTTGGATATCTCTAATATGCCTTTGATTTGATGAGTTCCCTTTCTGCTGTTATTTGTTCTTTGACTTGGAAGTCTCACCAAGGGGACACTGTGCTCCACTGGGGACTCTCTCCATAGGGAACTCCAGCTGATTGCCTCAACAAGGCTTCCCCAGTCGATTCCTGCTGGATGTTTTGAGCACTTGATGTGATGTTGTTTTGCTCTCTTGTTCTTGTTCCTTTTGCATTTGGCTTGCTGTATACTCAATAAGCCCACACATTCAAAGCAGAATGGATGGCTACAACAGGTCATTCTCTAGACCACAGAAAACAGACCACTATTGTCACACTATACCAGGTACTTGTTTAAAATGAATGGACACCTTAAGCATGGCTTCTTTTCCTCTGAGCCTCAGAGTCCAACAAAGACAGTACCTTCGCATCTGGTATTGACTGCCTGCCTCTTGAAGAGCACAGGATGGCTGGCAGAAGGCTTAAGGAGGCAGCCAGAAAGTTCTAGAAAAATTACCAAGGAGGAATTGGAGGCTCTATCAATGGGCCATTGTGAGAGCCTTAAAAGACACATAGCTTCTTCCTGGTGAGTGCTCAGGGGTGGGAATCAGGCAGAAATCTTCTCAGAAGGTCTCTGATGTCCTTTTGTGTGAGGTACAGAGTAGGAGACAGTGTCTTGAACATTCTCTCTCTCTGAAAGGGAGTGAGCAACAGAATCCCAAAGGCCAAGGACAGGGGGATATCACTGTTGAGAGTCAGCAGGGGGCTCTATGGACCAATAACAGTCTCTAGGTCTCTGTAAGTAGTCCCTGCAAGGCTCAGGGAAAGTCTAGGATGTACCACAGGCTTCCTGCAAGATGAGCAGTGGCCTGGTCACTGACAGCTGACAACTCGAGATACAATAGCAGCAAGAGGATGGAAATGAATGGAGGCAGGGATGGAGAGATGAAAATTACATAGCAACGCATGGGAAACCATGTGTCCACTGCAGAAATGCTGCAGGGGGCATACAGGTGTCAATCAAATAATTCCAGTCTTCTTTATGCTTGAAAAGTTGCATAAAATACTGAGGGGAAAATGATGCTTCCAGGGAGCCAAAAATAATTTCATTCTCTATAAGTGACCGCATTTGTAAAATATTCATATCGACACAAATGCACATAGAAAATATAACTAAGACAAACATGAATGTGTAAAATGCAGTAATGTAAACGAATAAAGCACATACCTATACATAGAGTACTGGGCATGGCTACAAAAAGAAACACTCAAGTTGCAGCTATAGTTTGTTTTTAGCTAGGAATAAATGTCACAACGCTTCACGGACTGTGTAATTCAGGAAACTGTAGACTATTTTTCCCTTAAAGTAAGTTATTCTTCAGTGTAACAAAAGCTGCTCGGGGCGGTATTTATGAATAGAAGCCTGAGAATCACAACAATTCCCAGTGATGCCAAACGAAATCATCCTAGCAACCCCAGGAAAAAGAGCAAAACCCAAACAGCGGACTTCCACGTGAGTGGCCAGCTGAACTGAACTGCCCGGGCGGATGAGCAGGAGGAAGACCCATGAACTAAGGCCCGTATCTTTTCCTATGTCAAACCAACATGCAGTCACCATCAGTGGTAGGAGGGGAAGGGCAACTTCATTTGAATCGGTAGCTCGGTTTCCAGGACCTAAGTTTATAAATGGAAGCATGGTTGTACCTTGTCACGCTACTCCAATGGCCAAGGTGACCCTGGGATGCATGGAGAGTCAGGGTGATCTCAGGGCTGGGACCCAGGGAGGTTTTACAGGTGGGATTGAAGAGTGAGCTGTGGGTAACTGCCTCCAGAGAGACAGCAGAGTCATAGAGAGGTCTTGAAGGATTTTTACTGCACTCCATGTTTTATAAGGCTGCCCAGCCCATTCTTGCTAACCCGAATGGCCCGCAAGATGGCTCAACAGGTAAAGGCACTTGCCACAAGCATAGTGACCTGAGTTCCATCCCTGGAACCCACATGATAGAAGGAGAAAACCAACTCCCACAAGCTTTCCTCTGCCTGTGCACCATGGTTCATGCCCACCCCCACATACATATATAAGTGTAATAAAGTTTTAAAAAGAATAGCTCTCTGGCTTGGAGGCAGATTGTTGGTACAGTGATGTGCTTCATTCTAGTCCCAGGTCCCATGTGAGAAAGCCAGAACTGGCGATACATACTTGCAATCTTGGCCCAGGGAAGGCAGAGACGGGTAGATCCCTGGGTACCACTGGCTAGTCGTTAGGCAAATTCCAGGCCAATGCCAGACCCTCCATACAGTGCTCCTCAGCTTCTGGGGACGAGCACCTGAGGCTGTCCTTTGGCCTCCACACACATGAGCACATGCAACACATATGCACTGGCACACATGCGTGAACTCACACATGTGAACACACGCATACAAATAAAAAAAGTAAACTTCAAAGAATAACAGGATTCAGGGTGCACAGCCAACCTTCCACCTACTTATCTGGACATGATGATTCTGCAATAACGAGTATTCGAATATCTATTGCTAATGCTTGTCCAGGTCATTTGCATACGGGGCCTTTCTCTTGGGGCGGGCACTGTGCTGAGCACTCTTACAAACTGATCTTGCTCGTCCGCCCCCACTACAACCCCACGAAGCAAGGTTTCTTGTTCCTGGCCAAGCCAGCATAAACAGGTGTGGGATCTGGAATCCCAGCCGGCTAACCTCAGAACCATTTGGTCTCAAAGCTCACACGGTGACACATGTGAGGGCTGCGCCACACCATAGAGATCAAGTGAATGAGGAGCAACAGCAGCAGTAGCCATGGGGACAAAGGCCACACACATGCATTAGGAGAGTCAGCTGTCCGCGCGAAGGCACCATCGGTCTCTGACCCTCACTCAGATGGCAATGGCCAGCCCAGTCTGAGGCCAAGGGAGCTGGGAGCCCTGCAGCGAAAGAAGTGGCTCCTGATGCCAGCCTGTCCTGCATTCCAAACAGCAATGGGCGGGTGGGGGAATGTGGTGAGCATTCTCAGATCCATTTGTCATAATGCAAGCGAACCACAAATGTGGGTATAATGAAAGCTCTTTTACTTTGGTTGAAAAATATATATATATATATATATCTGAAATCTGCCAGATCACTACAGATAGCGAAGTGATGTGTCATGGTGTTGGTCTGGCTTTCCCTCTCTTTCATGGGACGCTATCTGAGGAGGCTAATTATTTGCCGAGTACTCAAGGTGTGCCAGGCCCCAGGCACTATCTCATTAAATCCCAATTTAATGAGATATTAATTGTGGTATTACTGACTTCAATTTAACGAAATGTAAGGAGAAGCTCAGAGAAGGCAAGGAACTGATGCAAAGGTGCACAGCTAGCATGACGGCATGGCATTTTCAACCTTAAGGGCTTCCATCCAGCCTAGGTGTCACGAAACCATGTGGCTATCTTAGACTCCTTTCGTCACAAAGGCAGACAGAGAGGAGGAAGCAGGTTTGCAGAGTTCTGAGAATTCAGATCTGCCATTTATATGAAGTGGCAAATCACCTCAGCAGGACACCCTTAGCACCCGCTGGGTTTCTAAAAGGCAAAGCCTGCCAGGCCATTCCGAGAAGCCATGATAAGACTAAGCATTGTGTAGTACCAGCTGCCATGGGGTCTGTGTGCACACAGGCAGTACCATGTCCCTCAATGGGGGAGGGCATGTGAGTGACTGCGGGGCCAAAGTCATTAAGGCTAATAATAGGGTCCCAAAATCAGAGCCTTCGAGTCACTTAGAGGCAGTGCCGATTGAAGGGGGAAATGCTAGGCAAGCAATCCCAATGTGTCCTGCATGCTGGGCAAAGGACACCATCAGGAAGGGAGGGTAGAAAGAAACGGCAGCACTCCGGATGAGAGGAAGAAGATGTTGAAACTTCTTATACACCTGCTCCTCAGCACATCTCAGACCTGGAGCACTGACCAAGGCCCCCAAAAAAGTTCATTGACACCTGTCCCATTCACACGTCAGGCCATCTGCCTTCCCATAAACAGCCTTAAAAGCCAGCGCACAGTCCTCTGGGACACTGAGGTTTCATCACTCTACAGGACCTCAGCATGGAGGAGGGGACAGGTTCCTCCCCTGTGCTGGTCAGTCACCCGGCCAGCTGTCAGTAGAGCTGCTAACCTCAGGCTCAGGTTCCAAAGGGGCCGCACAACTATAGAGTTTGATATGCTACATGGGACACCCGCCGGCACCTGCCATCCAGCCGGGACTCATGTGATGGATGACTGACGGTGCCAACATTTAAATAAATGGACAGAGTGGCATCACGACATCCCACTGAGCTCCTGCCTAGAGCCGAGCTCAACTGTTCAAAATAAATAAGGGGAATGGTGGGGCTTTCGATCCATTGTAAGAACACCTAGCATAGTGTCAGTGAGTGACTTGGTAGCCAGTACATTCCTAAACATGATGTCACTGCAGAAATGATGCTGAGGTTGGGACACACCACTCACCCTGCCTCAAGAATTGTTCCTCTACGTCAAACACTGAGTCCCTGCAGCAGCCACACCGAGCACCGTAGACTGGAGCATTCCACAGAAGTCACATGGCTCAGACTGACACGCAGACAGCGAACAGGGGCTCCCCTAACCCAAGACAGGGTCAGTGGACCCGCAGCTAAAGGGCAGACTCCAGGGAGTATCACTGAGCGACACAGGCTGGGACAGTTGATGTCATTGTCCAGCTGATAAAGTCAGCTGGTGAGAAAGAAGATCCGGTCATTGCAGCGTGGGGATTTTGTGCTTTGTCACTCCAGAAAGCAAATACTTTCCACTGCATAGTTCCAGGAGACCAAGGACAAGGGCGGGACTCACTGCAGGAAAGAGACAACCGGAGGCCAAGGGCAGGGATGGAGACAGATGCTGGGACAGGGGCTGATCAGATCTTCCCAGCAACCCCTCTGTGCTCATCATCTGCCTTCTGATTCCTCTGGGGGAGACTCATTACCCTTTCCAGTCTCCGACCCCAGGGCCTTTGTATTTTCTATTCCCTCTATCGGAAACACCTTAACTCCAAAGAATTGCTAGAATTTGATGCTGTACTTAATTTGAGTTGACTTCTTTTAAATGATACCTGTCCAGAGAGAGGCTACTATATGGAAAGAGTCCACTGTTTTAATAGATTACCCCACGCCTCTGGAGTCACAAAAGAAAGAAAACGGAAAGGGATGGAGGAAGCCATTTGGACGATCCACACCTCAGACTGCCCACTGTACATGCAATCAAGGCGAGAGAATTCTAGAAAGACTTGCCTTACTGCCACCACAGTACAGGGAAGGTGAGGTCTCGAAATTTTGGAAGACAAACAGGAGTTTATTTGAGTATCACTGAAAGATTGCAGGGATCAGGAGTATGGGACAATCAACGGGCAGCTGCCAGGGGCTACTTCTTCCAGGTCTATGGGGTCAAGCCACATAAAGAGGCTCCTGCCCGAGACAAGGTAGCCTGGAGAATGACAATGTCACCCGGAGACGCTCCCAAACTCACCACTCGCTTGAGGAGAGGTGGCCACAGTCCTGTTTCTACTCTTTAGGACCGAGTTCTCAGAAAAGAGCCACGGAGAGTGGAGATAAAGAAAAGCCAGTATAGTGTGTGTTCCTGTCTTGGGCCTGGTGAGTGACGTGCAAAGGAGCCAGGGAAGATGAGACTTGTGTCTCTTGTAGACCACAACAAGTTGACCCAGAGAGCTTGTAAAACTCGGCACCATTGCCCAGCACCGCCACCTGCTTTCTGCATACCTGTGTGAGGTGACAAGGCTCTTCCCTACTAAAGGAGTACCAGCTGGAGAAGCATCAGATGACGTACCTGGAAGGCACCAGTGGACCTCCAGGATGGGGAGGGACAGTGTCAAAAACCAGCTTCAACAACACTCATACATTTCAGGGTAGAAGCTTGAGGTCTAGAAATATTAAGCAAGGGTGGGCAGTGGTGGCATACACCTTTAATCCCAGCACTCGGGAGGCAGAGGCAGGCGGATCTCTGGGAGTTCAAAGCCAGCCTGGTCTACAAGAGCTAGTTCCAGGACAGGCTCCAAAGCTACAGAGAAACCGTGCCTTGAAAAACCAAAAAGAAAGAAAGAAAGAAAGAAAGAAAGAAAGAAAGAAAGAAAGAAAG
>JABTXL010000003.1:5552248-5568719 GCA_025134845.1 Neodon shergylaensis | reverse complement strand
AGAGAGAGAGAGAGAGAGAGAGAGAGAGAGAGAGAGAGAGAGAGAGAAGGAAAGAGGAAAAGAATAGAGACAGACCTCAAAAGTAGCTTCATTATAAAAATGCAGCAATGTCCTCAATACCAAGTAACACATGGGGACAGCACTGCCATGTCTGAAGGGCAGCATGTGTTGAGGACTCTATCCTGTGCCAGGCGGAGGGGACACTCAGGAAATGGTAGACACTATATCTATGGGTAAGCGTCATCTCATCTGTTAAAAGGGTACCCCCTGGATGTCTTGTCACTGTCAAGGGAATGAATGTCCCTCTCCTGTGAAGAAGTCTGCATGTACCATCCGTCTCAACTCCCGGTCAAACTGCACATCACGAACTGGGTCCCCCAGACATGGTAACATGGGGTCCCTAAATTCACCGCCAGGTTTTCAAACATCGAGTGAAACTCAGAAACGGCAAAGCAAGAATTTACCTTCAAAGTGCAGAAAGTACGGGGACGTAGGGCATTTGGATCAAACCAGAAGGAAATATCCAAGTTCACAGTGGGGAATAGAGCTCTGGGGAGATGGAACCCACCAACAAAGAGCGAAATAAGACCAAAAGTAGAGTGTGACCAAGCATACTGTCACCCAACATGCGGGAGACAGGAACTCCTAGGGTCCCAAATCTGAAGTATTCAGGTCTGGGTGGTGAAGAAAGGCTGATGGACTGTATTCTAACAGCTACCTTTTGGTTTGGGTTTTGAGAAACTAGAACAAAGAGCTAAAGATAGAAGTGGAATTACTCTGAAACAATATAATGCTCATCACTACTTTGAAGTCCACTGAACAAGCATCTCACAGTGGTAAGATGGTATTGTGCCCATATTTACTTCTGAGAAACCTGAGCTACCCCCATCAGAAGTCTTATAATAAGACCAAAACATGACTCTTCGAGCATCCTAAGAAATGCTTTCTAAGCAAGAGAGATGCAAGCCCACGCTATGATTTGGAAAGGTGACCGTTTCGTGAACAAGCCAGCACTCATAGGGGAGTCTGCTCACTCTGGCACCGAGCGCTGTAATTTTGTGGGGATCGTGATGGCAAAATTCTTACATAATGGCTCTTGCTTCTGAGTGGCTGGCTGTTCAGACAAATATGTGAGCGAGACTGGGTGTGCAGGTGACAACACGCTGGGAACATTTTCAAAGGACTCTTATCACTTGTCCGAGCCACCAGGCCATGACTAGGGAGGAACTGACAGCCAGGGACAGTTAGTTCTCTGTCCCAGGCAAAGTCATGGTCAGTGTTTTCCTGAGTATTTTTTTTGAAGGAGTGAATAGCGTTCTCTCACAAGTAGTGACATGCTAGTAGTAACATCAAAACACTCAGTCCCCTCAGAGTCCTCAGCTCTGCCCCACCCCCACCCAGCACCCCCTCAGTCTCTGGGTGTGAGCCATGAAAAGGGCTATTAGAGCAGATAAACGGCAAGACCTGGAAAGGAAGCACTAACAAAAATAGCAAGATCTTTCACCTATGCGAGCCTCCATTCACGGTGAAGACCCCTTATCTGAAATGCCCAGCACCAGACTCCTGGGATTCTAGAGTACTTCTAGATATATGAGGAGATACCCTGAGAGATTCTGGGGGCAGGGCTCAATCCCACACAGGAGACTTACTCAGATTTCACCCCCTCCTTACACAGAGCCTGAAGGTCATTTCATGCAGCATCTTTGCTGTGCTTGCCACAGCAGTTACACAGGGTCACGGTCACTGGTGGAATTTTCCATTCATGTCCTTGTGGTGGTGCCTCCTTACGGTGGCTCAGGATTTTGAGGTATTTCAGATTGCAAAGCATCTTAACATTTAGACTTAGAGCGAAGGATACCCCACCCTGCCCAGGGATAAATGTTCCCACATCTGTGGGTGTCACATCAGATCCACAGGTACTCACCCCACTACACCATATCCTCAAAACACCGATTCCTCTCCCACAGAGGTTCCATCTTGGCTCTGTCTTTGTGACCATCCCGTTTAGTCCCCTCAGACCATTTCATAATTCAGGGAACAACACAAGAGGGAACAGCAGACAACAACTCTAAGAAACTGCCACCCAAAAACGGGGCTGGGATGGAGGGAGTATTATACAGACTTCGGAATTTTATCAGAGACTTTCCAATTAGACAGTGGGATTTACATGCAAAATCCCTAAACTTAATTCAGTTTAAAGCAGGAATAATCATGGGTCAGAAAGAGTGGGACAGGGAGAAAATGAACACACCTCAGGGTCAAAAACTTCAAAAAAAAAATACAGAAAGGGAAAGGGTCAGTGACAGGGAGGGAAAGCATGCAAGGCTTATAGTCCCTCACCCAGTTCCCTAAAGAAGAAAATACAGACAAACACAATGACCAAGCATGGAAGGGAGCAATCTGAGGGGGAAATTTGTAGATCTCTCCTCTCCCAATAAATATCCACCAGGAACAAAGGCAGAAGAAGCCCGTAGCCCTGACACCGGCTCTGCTGGAAGGAAATGAAGACTTTGGTGTACACAGTGAAACTCGGAGTTGACGTCATAGCCAAGCACCACCAGAGGGTGCAGTGTGTGTCCTACACTTGAAGGCTGAACCTACTGCACAGGACTCTTAAATGATCCAGAAGTAAAAGCCACAGCTTCCAGGCAAGCTGACCGGGTGCTGGGATTATCACATCCACAGCTTCACTCCACCCCAACCACAGGGTATCCCTGGGCTGCTGAAAGCATGCCCGGAAATGGAAAATCAGGCTTCGAACTTCAGCTTGGTGGCAACTGAGAATGGGGCGTCAAGTAACTCACCCAGGATAACAGATAAGAGTGGACTTACTTAGACGATAGTAAACCAAGCAGCAAGCAAATCACATGTGTTGGACAGTGATAAACAGAGATTCCTAGGGGAAAGGCAAGGACTCAAAGACACAGCGCTCAGGCTAGCAGAAAGCATAACCAAGAAGGATCCAGAAGGTCTCTGCTCCACAGGACCTAATAAAGCTATGTGATCACCACACAGAGAATAAAAAGGCAACAGGAGTCGGGGTGGGGGGAGGGGAGAAGATGATGACAAGTGTGACCCTTAAAAAAAAATAAACTGGGAGTCAAAATTAAAAACATTCAACAGAATCCACAGAGAACTAGAGAAACATCAGTTTGCCGAATGGAGATTTAAAAAACAAACACGGTGGATTTAGAAAGACAAGGAATCCAAGCAAAGCAAACAACTGCAGAGTTCAAAGCCAAGGCAGGACACAGTCAACTGATGCTCGTAACTGCAGAGAACCAAGAGAGAAAAAGGAGTCAAAGAGACGAGACGATGGCAGAAAATGCTGGAATGCATCTAGGGTTGACTCTGTTGGCTGAGAGAATACACATAACAAGTTCCAAAGGGGAGGGCAGGCATGCACCATGTGCTAAGCTGTGGTGGGATTCAGTTGTTTGCCACATATTAAGACACCGTTTATTTAGTCTGTAGGCAAATACTTAAAGGAGAGTTGAGGACAGGAATTGACAGAAATGACCAATGATGGAAGGGGGTGGCTTGAGGTTCGCTGAAGGAAACTCTCTACCAAATTTCAATGAAATTAAATGTACTACTTGGTATTTGAAGAGCATACATGTTGTGAGTTATATCTAAGCTGCTACTTTTCCATGAGTAATAGAAAGAACTCAGAGATGGGCCAGGTGCCCCAACTTGGAAGAGCTGGACTTTTAAGAGCTCGAATTATAATTCTTCAGCTAATGGTAGTGCAGAAGTATTCCTACACATTCCCATGGAAAATTCATCTTCAGCCCATATTCAGTAAACCACAACAATACAGAATATATACTGTGTGGCAGGCAGTTCTGCCCTGCTACAGGCAGCTGTTCTGAGCTCATTTCAGGTAGGCTGTCCTATGCTATGGTACTCAGTGGATGGAGGGATAGCAGATGCATTTTAGGCCTAAGATGTTTGCGACCTAAAATGAGCCTATCACTATGACCCCAATGTAGGTCAAAGAGCACCTACAAGATGGTACTAAAAACAAATGGTAGGATCTAAACGGCAGATAATTAGGTCATGAGGGAACCATCCTTGGAGGGGATTAAGGTAGTTCTCACCAGGCTATGTTGGTTCTCATGAGACTCAGTGAAATAAAGAAAAGCCATTCCGTGTGTCTGGCCCTTCTGCATGCAGCCATTTCTCTTTCTGCTTCTTTGCCATGTTGTAATGCAACCAGGGGGCCCCTTGCCAGATGCTGCGCCATGCTGTGTGAGCTTCCCAGTGACCTGGATCAAAAGCTAAATAAGCCTCCTTACTCTGTTATGCTACCTCTCTAGGTTATTTGATGAGACTAACACAAAAGTAAGAAAGAAATTTTAATTAGTCTAGAAAGTTTACGCATATGATATGGAGTTCTGCATGGAAATGGCACCACAACAATGATACAATATACAACAGTACCTCCTAACATGAAAGGGGGATCAGTTACAATGCTAAACACTGAAACTAAGTAAGTAAATAAACAGACTTAGACTAGGAAACGTTTTGCCCACAGGGAAACCATGCCAAAGAAATCCTCAACCAGGTTCCCAACTTCCATTGACTCTGTTTGGAGGCCAACCGCTCTCCCTAATCCTAGGTGCGGCCAATGCCAACAAAGGAGTCCCCCCTCTGTTCTCTGTCAGGTTCTCTCAGAGGGAACTGCACGAGAAAATTTAAACTGTACACACCCACTTTTTGTTTGGAGGCGTTTCCTATGTCCAAATACGGCTTGTTTTTGCTACCAGCCTTAAAGTTATCCAAAACTGATGTGTTAAAAACAGCCAACATACATTAAGTATTTTCCTAACTTTAGGTCATGTTACAAAAATCTGGTTTGCAGGTAATTCAAAAGAGCATTTCAGTACAGAGGGACGACGGTGTCCTCTGGTCCCCCACCCTGGTGAGCACCATGTTCTAGGACATCCAAAGTACAGAGGCCAGCTTCTCTCCCTAATCCTAGTGACTGTCTATGCCAACAAGGAGTGCCCCTCTACACTTAAACAATGCATGCCTTTAGCCATGACATGCCATAGCTGCCTTCCTGAGTCTGAGCATGCCCAGATGCAGCTTCCCTCCACCAGCTGGCGGGCTGGATGCCAGCAGCATCTTACCATACAACTTCAAAGCTGGGAGGCAGAAGGACAGCAGCTTTGCCAAAACAGGTGCCAGCAGCCCCCACACTGCTGCCTGGAGTTGAGACTCCAAAGTACCAGGCCTGTGGCTGTGGTACTGGTTTCCTAGCCTGCCCCTCCTCCCCCGGGGGGTCCCACTCCCAGGCATCTCCGAGGCCCATCTCCACCCACCTTCTGCCAGCTCTCTACCTTATCACTTTATGTCTCCAACTGTGAACACCCTCCCTACCCACCCAGGCTCGTCTCTAACACCTCCCACCTCCAGCCTGACGCTTTGCTTCTGGGACGCCACACTGGCCTGTGTAGAAACCAGAGCATATGGAAGGCTCCACGATGGCTCAGCCCCTGCCTGGACCCAGGACTGAAGTCATTCTGATGAATGAACCATTAATGAAAACGGTAGAAATAGGCCATCTTCCTTGTTGGGAGGTACAGACCCCATAAAGGCCACACCTACCCTCCCGTATATTGCTTGCATCACCTAAAAAAGTTGTTAATGAGTCTGGCAGAGACCAAGCTAACATCACTTTTAGAAGAAGCCTATGCTAAGAAATGATGAGAATTATTATGCCCATCCCTCCCCGAAGTATCATTGCTATAGATGGAAGCAGAATATAGATATCCTGCCCTAATATAACACCTACCTGGCCATTCTTTCAAACATAAGGCCTATGCCTATCATCATTGTTCCTACTGAACCCAAACCCCGTAAGGCAGTGGGTTGTCAACCTTCCTAATGATGTGACCCTTTAACACAGTTCCTCATGCTGTGGTGACTCCCAACCATAAAATTATTTTCAATGCTACTTCATAGCTGTTAATTTTGTTACTGTCGTGAATCACAATGTAAATATCTGTTCCTTCCGATGGTCTTATGTGACCCCTGTGAAAGGGTCCTTCTATCCCCAAAGGGGTCACGACCCATGTGTTAAGAACGGCTGCCTTAAGGGGACCGAACGTCTTTGTGTCCTCGGTTTCACGGGCACACCCATGCTCTACAGGCAAAAATGATTCCCTCCTGAACGAGATGCTCAAATTCCTGTTCCCAGTGTCTGTAGACACTGATGTGTCTGCCAACGAATTCTCTGCAGATGTAAACAAGCCAAACTGAGGTCATCAGGGGCACACCCTAGCCGATCTGCCCTGTGTCCTTACGAGACAAGAGACATGAGGGAAATGCCATGAGGTGACAGGAAGAGACGGGTGATATTGCTTCAAGCCAATGACCACCAGGGACCAAAGGGGTCACCGCCAGAAGCTGGGCAGACCCAAGGACGGATTCCACCCAGCGCCACAGACAGCATAAGCAGTTGGCTTCAGATCTGCATCCTCCAGGCCTGGGGGAAAATGAATCTGTCCTTCTAAGCCATCCGGTCTGTGAAAATGTATTAGAGTCGCCCTAGGAAGTTGAGACAGTTGGTCTCTTCCTTCAGAAGTGCTCAGAGAAACACATCCAGGATGTGTCCTCCCTCTGGCTTCCAGCCCATTTCCCCTTCGCTACAGAGATAGCAAATCACTTTCTCTTTACTACCGAAATTTGCCTAACATCCAAGACACCGGAAATGTTTGAGAACCTCCACAAAACTCAAGGATTTAAGGAAAGTATGGCAGGCTGGGGCCCCCCTCCTGAGCTAGAATAAAGAACAGCAGAGTTGCCTTGTAGTCTTGGGTGAAAAGTGGACCTGGAGTTCGAAGACCTACATGGAAGACGTAAAGAACGTAGTCGCATGGTCCACGGGGAAGGGTGGTAGGGACAGAGAGAGAGTGGCATGGAAGAACAAAGCCAATACCGCCCACAGCACAAACCTGCCTGGAGGGACCAAGCCACCAGTCCCATCCCAGAGGACCCATATCTGTGACTGTGACATCCTGTCAGGGCTGGCTAAGTGTGGCACCAATGGGGTCAGAGCCAGTAAAGACAAGTAAAAAGACATTGAATAAAACAGGCAGGAGGCAAGGGGGCTGAGCCGAGCACCTGTGACCCAACACCTGTGATGGGCATGGCTCAGTTCACTGGGCACAAACAGAAAAGCAACCACAAAGGCCACAGACCCGAACACAGACACTCAGCCTTCTCATCTGCAAGGGAAATGAAAACACTTCCCATGTCATTCAGACTCTCACAGCCTTAGGCACCATGAGACCTGGACAGACTTTTAAAGGTGGCCCTTTTCTAGTGCTTTTATAGTGAGCAATCCTCCCCAAAGTGTCAGGAGGCAAAATAAATACGAATGTATTTATCTTCATCTGCTCCCTAGATTAAGGACTGATAATGGTATCTACTAGAAAATATGAAGACCATTTTTCTCTAAATCAAAAAAGGGGGGATTTCTGCTCCCTAGATTAAGGACTGGTATGGTATCCATTAGAAAATATGAAGCCACTTTTCTCTAAAACAAAAATGAGGGGTGTGGACTTTGAAAACTTGAGAGAATTGCATGTGTTTTTGCTTGCTTTGTTTGCTTGTTTGTTTGTTTGGCTTTGTTTTTTTTTTCAGTATTCACAAAAGCCATACAGGCTCAGTAGCATTTTTTTTTACAAGATACTTGGGCCACAAAAGTTTCACATTTGAGGGATCTTCTGTTACAAATTGTGATATATTTACACATACACAGTGAGCTAGCAAGGGAATGAGAGAGAGCCGAGTCAAAACACGCAATTCACTTACGTTTTTTATAGGTCTCCTACACACACTCTGCAGGTAATCTTATACAATATTTTATTGCAGCCACATTTTGATCACCTGTCACACATGAGATCAAGTGTGGAATGTTCCCTCCACAGCGACCTGTCAGCGCTCAAAAGTTGGAGAATCTGAAGCTTTGATGGATCCTAACATCAAAGATGCCGTACACTGTGCCTTAATTTACACGTGCTTACGATCGTTAAGTCTAAAAAAATTCTTTCCACTGCCTGCTTCCAGGCTACCTGCTCGCACCTGCCAGCGAAGGTAGGCAGGACCTAAAAGCAAAGCTGCACACTTGGGAAGTGTTAATTCTGTGCCCTGATTTTGTCTAAAAGGAAAGCAACAAGTGCAGACATAACTGTTCTAGGATGTCTTTTTATAACCGTGAGGGACAGATTCCCGGAACAACCCTCATACCAAATCTACATATGTTCAAATCCCTTATATTAAAGAGTCACAGAGGGACTGGGGACGGCACTCAGCTGGTACAATGCTTGCCTGGCGTGCACAAAGCCCTGGGATCATTCCACAGCGCTACATAAAACCTTGGCAGCACATGCCGATGTCCCAGGCATCGAGGCGTGGAAGCAGGCGGATCAAAAGTCATACAGTCATGTGGCTACACAGCAACTGCATGCAATCCTATACTTTAAATAATTTTATGTGTATGAATGTTTTGCTCGCATATATGTATATATGTGTACCACGTGCATGCCCAGGGCCTTTGGAGACCAGAAGAGGGCATCAGATCTTCTGGAACTGGAGTTACAGACCGTGGTAAGCCTGTGTGGGTACTGAAAATTGTCCTCTGGAAGAGCAGCCAGTGCTAACTGCTGAGCTATCTCTCCAAATTATAAATAAAATTTATTTAAAAAGGTTTGTGAATGTGCACCTGTCTGGGAGTGATACTACCACAAAAAGAATGAAATAGAACAAATAATATTTGAATATGATCTATATTTATCTCCTTGTATACTTTAGATTACTTATGATAGCTAATTAAATATAACTACCATGTAAATATTGGCTATACTCTATTGCCTAGGGAACAATGGTGAAACAATTAAAGTCTATATATGTTCAGGTCCAATGTGAACTCTTTTCCACTACTTTTGTTTTGAATCAATGAAAAAGGAACCCTGGGTACAGAGAACCAAACTATATTTAAGAAGGCCTATGAACAGATCTTTGAATGACAGGCCCAGGCAAGTTTGGGACACAGGGGCAATATGCAAAGAGAACACTCACTTCAACCTATGAAGGCAGCTGCACTTGGACTTGACCTGCTAGCTGCAGGCTCTATGCACTACTCTGGGCTGGGGTGCAAGGCAAGACTCCCCACTGGCTCCTACCAACTGCCAGCCGCAAAACTGCAGAGCTGCTCACCGACTTTCTGATCTATTTATACAAACCTCCATGGCTTGGAGAAGGTAAACGGAAGGTGCTAATTTGTGTGTTGGGTTTCTAAAAGGTGCCTTCTCTTTGGCTGGCTGAGAAAGTGTGTTGTTGGCATGTAAAG
Source organism: Neodon shergylaensis (assembly GCA_025134845.1). Classification (NCBI taxonomy): domain Eukaryota; kingdom Metazoa; phylum Chordata; class Mammalia; order Rodentia; family Cricetidae; genus Neodon; species Neodon shergylaensis. Next base: position 5,559,358 of record JABTXL010000003.1, on the reverse strand, counting down.
CCCACTATGCAAGTATTTACCAGCACGGGGAAGGCGCTATACATACTGCATAATAAATCAGAAGCCACGTCCTATTTTTTTTTCCAAAAGGATGGAGGACGGAAATGTCTTGTCTGAAGCTCTTCTATAGCTATTTCAAGATACCTAGTTCTATTGAAGTCTTTTCTTTTCCAATTCTCATCTTGTCAAAAAAAAATCCTTAACCTACATCTCAAGAAGAATCTTGACTCAGTGAAATGTGCTGTGAAGGCCATACATAACATACCACACTGCATAGCTTCAAGGGCAGGATGGCTAGGGTTGGTGGATGTAGGCCAGTTGACTAAGTACTTGGTTAGCACACACAAAGCCCTGGGGTTGGCCCCAGCACTGTACAACGAGGCATGATGTAGCACACCTGTAATCCTAGCACTTAGGAGTTAAAGACAGGACGAGCATCCTCAGCTACGTAACAAGTTCAAATCCAGCCTCGACTGTATGCCACTGAGAGCCAGGGGGAAGATGAGTGAGTGCCACACTGGAATACGTGCAAATTATGAACATTATCCCATAAGATGCAACAAATTTCCAGGGCTAGAGGAATGATACAGCCCAAGGAAAACATTAATCATAACCTATGTTGTTCATGCAAAGGACCACCACGCTTCACATGCGGTTGCTAAAGAAGGCCTTCAAGGAGGAGAGCCAAAGTAACCACAGGTCTAGCGTGAGCTCTGTGCACCCCTGAAGGGCAGGAAGGCTAGTGCTAAAGCCATGACCAGCGTGGATGCTGGGGGATTGCTGTAGATGGCTCTGTGGATCTGCTTCAAATCATTCTGACCCAAAAAGCTAACAGACAGTTTAACTAAACAGCATCATTCTTGATTTTACAGATTGGATCACAAGAATTGAATCTTACGTAAGGAAAAAAAAACCATATGGGTCCAGCTGTGTAGAAATTTTCATCTTCATTAAGGGAATTCTTAGCAGAGTAAACACACAATTTCAGGTACAATATTTTAAAGCTTATGCAATCAGCCCAGGGCAGTTTTCCAACCTGCTTTTATCCAAGGTGGTAATTTCTCATTCTCATCAGCAGAAGATGGGAGAGCATATCCAACAATTAGAGAAAGAGCATGCCTGGTTTACATAAGCCTTTTCCAAAGGAGGGAAGAGACAGTAGCCATCCCCTATGAATAATTTACAATAGTCTTTAATTGAAAAACACCACGTGACGCTGTTCTCCTACACCAAGCCTGCAGGTGCATGGGGAAGAAGTGGAAGAGTCACTTCTCCCTTTGTGGGGATTTCTTGGATGTGGGACCTTGTGTTGTCAGAAGCCGTCTGCTGTGTTTCTATCCTAGGCTGTGTCCCAGAACTGTGTGCTGAGTGTCCATTGGGACCCTGCTTATTTCTCCTAACTCTACAAAACCAGAATCTTGGATGTCTGCAGAGAGGAACTGCATGGGCTTTAGTTGTGTTACTGCTTAGATATGACATGTCCCAACCTTCCTAATGCAGCAACCCTTTAACATAGTTCCTCATATTGTGGCGTCCCACCCACCATACAATTATCTTGTTACTACTTTATGACTGTAATTCTACAACTGTTATGAATCATAATGCAAATATCTGATATGCAAATGTCTCAGGTGGTCCCTGTGAAACGATTGTTTGGCCCCCAAAAGCATGTGACCCACTAAGTGAGAAATGCTGCCTTAGGCGCATGTGTTGAATGTGTGGGCACTATTCTAGAAGGTGGTAGAACCTTTAGGGAGTGGAGTCTAGTTGGATAAGTAGGTGAATGGGGTGCCTTTTAAGATTATACCTGGTCCACACAGATCCACTTCCATCGTGTCTCACCCAAACACATTGTGTTAAGTGACCACGGACTGAGCCTTCTGGAAAAAGGAGCAAAACAAATCCTCTCTTTTGCAAGTTGGTCTCCCATGTGTTATATAACAAAAAAGTAATTAATACAGAAGATATGAAAGAAGATTCCCAAGAGCTACCTGGACAGCCAAGTTCATCATCTAGAGACACAACGCTGCCCTGCAGGGCAACTGATGAACTAGAATCAGCTCCACGCTGTACGGCGTCAGAGGGAGTGCGGGAGAGAGAGTGGATGAGCAGACATTGTGCCGGTAGGACATGCACCACTCCCCTCCCGAGTTCAGACTGGGTTCTTGTAACGGCCCAGCAATGAGTTGCCAGTGCGTGGCCCTTCTGCCATGCACTAAAGATGTGGCAGACTCACCGTGGGCTATTCCAATGTGTTTGCAGCCACAGCCTGCTCAGAGTTTTCAGAGAGTTCACGGTAACGATTTAAATAAAAATCAATGCAGGCAGTGTTCGCTTCGAGTCCTTACCAGGTGAATTGAACGTCGCTGGGCTTGTCACACGCCTGGGGAACAGAGTGCCAAAGAGTAACGGCCAGCTATTTATGGAGGGAACCGGAAGCAGGGAGAAGAGTGGGCCTACACGCTGCCCTTCCCCCACTGAATCAGGGCAGGTTATAGACCATGCTGCCTTTTGCTTTAAAGTATTTTCAATGGGTGACTTTTGTTTAACCCCAAGAACATTCTAACCATCCACTACTATAGCTTAAACAGCGAGATCGTTACTCCAATGTCTGAAGTGGAATGACCCACAACCGAAGACACAGCTGAGTGGGTTACCACCATCGTGACTAAAGAGAGCGACCAACTAGGTCCTCAGATAGGAAGGGTTTCCATTTACCTGGGAACTAGACTCAAAGTCACAAGGAAGAGCCAACAAACCCTGGGAATCGCTGGGTGTTGGGATTCTGCCCATCACCAAGGGAATGTTTCTCATCTCTGTTGTCACTGGAAAGCCCAGAAGAAGGCTCTGCAGGTGAGCTCACTGCAGGTCATAGTTTCAGAGGATCCAGAGCTTTTAATAGGGTCACCACAGGGTCAGCAGGCTTTGGGGGCTCTGTGGTCCTCTGGGCAATCCTTCACATCTGGACGGGGTTTGAAAACCTTACCTGGTGTATAACACTGCAACCCAATTCACCAACATGACCCCGTTTGCGTCTTTTTCCTTCCCAGGGTCAGGATCAAGGAGCCTAAGGACAGGAAGGCTGTAGAGACTACACGAGAGGGCAGTGTGAGAAGCTACACTCCTGAACAAGTCCATGGATCAGGAGTAGCGAGAAGGAAGACACCAGATGGGAAACATGACTGTTTCAACAGCACCCTGGTTCTGCTTCTGAGAAAGCAAAGGTTGTAACAGGAGATGTGTGCACACGTGTGCTTATAGAGCCTGCTTCCTGGAGCATAAAGAATCAAGGTGAAGTAGGAGAGCAGTCCAGCCCTGAGCCCTTCTGAGCCACCAAGCTGAGGTTCCAAGTTTCTTGTCTGATGCCAGGATGCCTAAAGGGCAGTGTATGTCCTTGGTCCTCTCTCTCCTGACATCTCAAGATCACCTGAAGTGCCCACTCAGCCTTATAACCACAGAAGTAGAACAAGCTCCAGGAGCTAAGATCATCAGTTTTGGAAACACAAAACCAGGCTATATACAAGCTCCCAAATCCTCAGGTGCCTGCTGGTACTTAGGTCAATGACCTTACCCCATCCCTGCTAAAGTAGTCAGTAACTATGGTACTCTATAAGAGCTACTCTATCACATGCCCATTCATTTAGACCTCTGAGCTATCCATTAAGCTACATAAGCCCCATTTTCCAGATGAGCAAATTGAGGCTCCGATAATTCAAATCATCTACATTCAAACCAGTCTAAGGGATGTGAGGGTGATCTGGCTGTAACATCTGTCATCCCGTTGATCGCCAGGGTTGATTCGGCTGATCTGGCTGGCTAGATGGATGTCCCCTTCCTCCCTCATCGCTTCATGTGTGTCCCTCTGGAAGCTGCATCTAGGATGAAGAGGACAACCTTCAGACAACCTTCTCGGAAGAGAGGAGGACCAGTCTTTAGTTCAAGGGTATATGAGTAGCTGTGCTCCCCTGTTAGAACCCCCAAACCAGCTCTCAAAACCAGGCTAAGTCAGCTCTTAGGGTCCTGTCCTTAGTCTTGGCTACCATATAGCCTTAGACCAGAGTGACAGAAAGAAAGAACACCCCAGTGTGAGACCATCAACACTCATTTCTCCCAGTCACCAGCTCCTCTCCTTAAGTACTCATGGCCCATAAGAGGACATACATAAATATACATAAATGACCAGTGCTGTGGTGGCTCCCTTCACACACACACTCTCACACACACACACACACACACACACACACACACACACACACACAGCTTCAATTTTAGACTCTTTAATATGAATTGTTACGATAAGCAAATAAAAGAATTAGCAGCCACGCCGGGCGATGGTGGCGCACGCCTTTAATCCCAGCACTTGGGAGGCAGAGGCAGGCGGATCTCCGTGAGTTCGAGACCAGCCTGGTCTACAGAGCTAGTTCCAGGACAGGCTCCAAAGCCACAGAGAAACCCTGTCTCAAAAAACCAAAAAAAAAAAAAAAGAATTAGCAGCCAGGACTTAACTTACTTCATACTTTCAAACCATTTTTTCCCCTCCCAGACAGAAATATAAGCTTCCTAGGTCTGCAACTCACTAAACCAAAGCCAGGGCCCGACTGAAATTATTTTATTATTATTCAGTGATTGGGGTTACAACATCATTATTCCTTCAGGAAATGTGTGCAGACGTGTTGATAATAATGGCTAATATGTACTGGGTACTTACTACATGCCAGGTGGAATCCAAATGCTTTACGGGTCCTGGAGCAGAAACCCTCACAGTATCCCAGGGATCACAATCATCCTCATTTTGAAAGGACAAAAAAAAAAAAAAAACCACAAGGAAGAGACAGGTTAAATCACTGCCCTGATGGTCAGAGAGATGGAAAAGGACAGGTGTCACAGAAATGTCATCCAGTGAGCCATCCCCATCAGACACGTGCTATTCTCCACCTTCGACTTTAATAGCTTCATGGGAGTTTTAACCACTGCCAAGTAGCCTCTCCCATGGCTGCCTTATAGATGCGTGTCTTTGAAATGCGTCAGATTCACTTATCCTATGAACCAAGGTCAATAATTACCCTTCTGCAGATAAAGAAGTAGAAAGGGAAAAAAAAGAACAAAGTAAATAAGAGCAGGAAGCAAAAAATATCTTTCTGGGGCACAAGCTACCCCCAGCATTTCCAAAGAGGCAATCAAAGAGAGTCAACATCGTCTTGAGAGAGCCTAGCATCTAAACCCAAATGAAGACACTCAATCGAGTTTATCATTAAGGAATTGGGAGTGTAGCTCAGTGATAGAGTACTTGCCTATCATGTACAAGTCCTGGGTTCAATCCCCAACACTACAGGAAAAAAAAATAAAACCCCATAGCAATATTTTCAAAAAAGGGAAGCATATGACATTCAGAATTATCCAGATTTGTATGTAAATAATTCAGAGCGTGCAAACATGCACAGGACACGAGTATTTATGAAAAGTAGGCGCAAAGAGAAGGTCAATGTCATGGCTCTTTTTCATAGGTGTGTGCTTGTCAACCTACATAGCCTGTGAAATGTGTGCCCTTTAAACAGATGTGGAAGCTGGGAGTCGCTCTAGAGAGAGGTGGCGCATCAAATGAGACTCTGTCTACATTGTTTTGGCAGCAGTACACTGACCCATAGCCTGGCCGCACTGCTAGGGGAGCAAGACCCTGATCAAAATAGAGCCCTCATGTCTGCCATCAGATCTGCAAAAACAAAGCCAAAGAGCTTCCTGCTGGAGCTCTACCTGCCCAGTGGTCCATGGACCATACAGAAGGAACCTCCTGCAGCCTGCCATAGGAAGATGCCCTCCCAACCGCAGACAGAAGGAGCCAGAATGTCAGAGTACCCACCTGCTTGGCAAGGCAGCACCACACAGCCTGAACTCTGGACCCTCTGTAGAAGGTATGGCAATTGAATGCGGCGAGGGTGGGATTAACAAAACCCAGGAAAGAAACCTTGCTCACTGTACAAGAAATCCAGTTAGTTAAAGCACATGCACCCCTCCTTAGATGCACCCCAAATAAACAAAGGTATGTAGGGACACAAACCTGGTTGAAGAGAATTTTCAGAAATATACTTTTTCCTTAAGGAGAGTTAGTAAAACATTTTAAAGCTATAAGGGAAAAAATTAGAGAATTTTTTTATTACTTGAGGCTATTTAGTAAGTATGCAAATAGCATGGAATTGTCATTATGAGAAAGCACAAGTGTATAAAATAATTCGATTAAGTAAAATAAAGTTACTTTAGTCATTCTACTAATTTGACAAGGACTTTAAAAGCGTTTTTTTAGCCATCAGCTTCTAGACTAGCTATGCAACAACCTATCTTCAAAAAGATGCTTCTTTAGAGGAAAAAAGGAAAATATCAACCGTGGCAGCTGATGGTAAACCCACTGAATGTTCTCTGGTCTAAAAATAAGTGATTATAAAGCAGAGAGACAGCGCCTCATTAGCCACACTCGGTCATCTATGTCACAACCCTGTAGTAACCACACCCCCCCCCAGACACACTTCTGCATAACTCTAAATAGGAAAAGGCCCGCCTCAGCTTCACGGAGTCCCTGAAGACCCGATTCCAGAGACTCCCACTGGCCTTTGTTCCATGTGCATCCTAAAGTAATTCAAGAGCATCTGTCGTGAGCTTCATTCGCAATCACCTAAGGTGTCAGAAGTTTTAATTTCCTGTCTGTATCCTTATCTCCTCAAGTCCTCAGCAACGCCACAATACATACATACACACACACACACACACACACACACACACACACACACACGTCTCTGCAGGGTTACCTGGCTCACCCATCTCAGTAAGCCTCCACAATGTACAGATATATCTACATAAATGGCTTTCTCTCCAGTCGGTTTCCCCATGCCTGGATGGCCTTTCAACAGCCCAAGACTTCCACAGCAGTTATATCCCTGCAAACAGGGCAATACAGATGGGAGCCACTGGAAGCAAACACCCAGGTACAAGAAATACACATGGCCCTGTCTTGGACAAATTGTTAAGGCACAATGACCATTAAACTCAGTGGGCCTCTTCTTAGATAGGATGGATAGATAGATAGATAGATAGATAGATAGATAGATAGATAGATAGATA